>BGPR01047513.1:0-11775 GCA_013235015.1 Araneus ventricosus | reverse complement strand
GACTGTATATAAAATAACCGCGGTACTTATGCATAATAACGGATTATACACATTGACTGTAACATATATACGCGTTCATATATATACGCGCACATACATACGCGTTCATTTATATGTTACGGTTAATGTGGGTAATCGGTTATCATACATAATTACCGGATCTTTAGCCTTTTATTATATACAATCACAGCGGTAATTACATAATAAACGGACTGTATATAAAATAACCGCGGTACTTATGCATAATAACGGATTATACACATTGACTGTAACATATATACGCGTTCATATATATACGCGCACATACATACGCGTTCATTTATATGTTACTGTTAATGTGGGTAATTGGTTATCATACATAATTACCGGATCTTTAGCCGTTTATTATATATAATCATAGCGGTAATTACATAATAAACGGACTGTATATAAAATAACCGCGGTACTTATGCATAATAACGGATTATCCGCATTGACTGTAACATATATACGCGTTCATATATATATACGCGCACATATATACGCTTTCATCTATGCACGCGCACATTTATACGCTTTCATTTATACCTTTCATTTTCAACCATTTGAAGGATTTGGTCCAAAATTTGATAAAGTCCTGCATTTTTGATGATAAAATCATATGTCAAGCTTGATTTATCTATTATTAGTTTGTTGTATTTTTGTTTAGTTATCGTATTCACATTCATGCGCACGGATACACTTTAAAAAATTCATGCTGACTAATTTCATCCAAAATTTGACTGAAATCCTTAGTATTAGAAAAAGGAACGTATACCAAATTTCGTCTGTCTAACTTGCTGCATTTTTGAGTTTTTATGCTCGCAGGCAGACAGACTTAATTCCAAAAATCATTTTCTCATCAATATCTTAAGATCGATTTTTTTTATGGTTACAGTACATTGTACCCTTTCTATACAAGAATGTTAAAAATCATACTGTGTGTGTGATAAGTCCTTTCTTGGATTGCCTTAAATATTACAAAACTCGGATGGAAATCATTATTATTGAGATGTTCCATTACAACATATATTCCATGGAATCGTTCCAAGTCGATGATATTTCTATTATCTCATTCCATTTGCTTTTAGCGGCAAAGTCCATCCATTAGATTTCTTTAAACTCAGTTTTTTTCTGTTGTAGGTATGCATTTGTTTAAATATTTTCTAAATTGACGAAATGTATCTCTGTATGGATCTTAACCACAAAATTCGAAAAATTATAATGACCCCACAGCATTTATTGATTAAAGCTGAAATGCATGAACTATTAAAATATTTGTCTTGTCGCCAAAAGGGGAATTGAAGGTTTCTTGTTGTAAAAAGCAAAAATAAAATGTTTCCTTCTCATTTAGCAGAAAAAAAGTATTTTCTTTTCATTTATGATGATACATTAAATCGTTCTAGATAACGGAGTATCACATTCCTTTTTGTTCAAAAAAAATTTAACTTAAAGAAAAAAAACATTCTGTATCAAAACATACGATATAAAAATATTTTGACTGAATTTTCATTATTCCAACTTGATTTTGGAACTAAATATCAGCCTCTATGTAGTTGCTTTGAATTGCTATAATGCACCATCAGTAATAGCTTCATTAAGAAGAATCCGTACCTGTGGATGATTTGAGTTTCTCTTACATTTATCTTAAAAAGTAAAGGCTTATGAATGCTTGCAATATTTATCGGATATCATGCGGAAATTTTTTTATCATACTGATATAAATTTTTGATAAACAAGACATAATTTTTCTCACAATCTCTACTAATAATGAAGGGGGGTGCGTGTGCGTGTGTTGGCGCTCTACAGGGCCGCCCACTGGACCTAAAGCAACGAAATTTGACACAAACGTACTTTGGAGAGTGGAAATGTGCCCCTTGGAGCCCCTTTTTTGAAATTTTAATTAATCAAAAATTAAGCAAAATTTTGGTGTATTTCCTTAATAACTTTCGAAATTTTGCAGAACAAAAATTATTTTTACAGCATCTGAAAGCGCAAACAATTACCTTTCTAATGATATCAATTAAGTTGTCAGACGATTTTTCTCTAATTTTAATAAATTTTTAAAAATATTTTTGGCGTAATTTATAATAATGCTTTTCATTATTTCAACGCATTTCAAACCGTTTTCAATGTTTAAACAAATTTTTAACTGTGTGTTTCTCTTCCGTTGATGAAAGCTAAGAAATTATCTAACTGGATTTTATTTTCTTCCTTTATTTCATCAATTTTTCTCTGAAATCTGTAAATGAAACCCTCAAGATAGTAAGTATATAACGAAATAATACAATAAACTGAAAGATTATCGTTGCTATGTTTATAAGCGTGTTTTGAGCCTATTAGTATGCTGCTGGGCGTAAAATGTGCCATACCAATTTAATGCTGAAATCAAATGCGTATTTTACGTTAATGTAGACAAGTAACAGGACAAGTGTAAGGCTACGAAAAGAGAGCGCGTTAAATGTCTATAGCAATTTTAAGTTTAAAACTACTTCGTTAAGGGAACCATGAATATAAAATTATGCATAAGAGATTCAGTTGAAATTTTATTTCCGGCCATCAAACTGGTCGCCGAACTTTGCTAGTACAAAATATGCATAGAGAGCACGCTTTTCTTTGGGTGATGAGAGCTTTGCCCAAATATATAAAGAAATTAGGGCTCTCTCTCTCTTTCAGATAGTGGTAGACGATGAGTTGACGCTAACAAATTTGAGCCCAAGCACTCTCTCAGAGAAGCAGGATGTTGGAGACGGCAGATTTTAAGTGCGTAGCCTCAGCCGAAGCAGAGAAAGTGAAGATGATCTTCTTTGTTATCCGATCCTGTGCCACTGTATCAGTGATCAAGGTCAATTTATTAATAACAAAGGAGTTACTCCCCTGCCTGCTGTCGCGTTCGTGGAAATGTGAATAAGGTCGGCACCACAGCAATTCTGGCACTAAGTGCGGAGGCCTTATAGCCTTCATCGGCCACGGCCCAATCCCTCCCACAGGCGGTACGTCCATTTGTCGGAGTGAAGGTAACTCAATCCCACACCATCACTAGACCCACTAGGGAAGCGAAAACCCGCCAACTTATCCGGCGGTTTCTCATCCAAGTACTCTTGATGCCCCTCGGGCGAAGAAATAAGTTTAGTAAAGTCAAAGAAAAACTACTCAAAAACAGAGCATCGATATAATATTGATAATGCGAATTAGCTAATAGTTCTTTTTCAACTATATCAAATCAGTTAATTCAGATTGCTGCAAGTCCAAAATATTATTTCGAAATTCATTTATACTAAATAAAAACCTTTATTCAGTTATAAAAAACTAGATATCATCAATAAATAAATTCCAACAAGATGCTGATATGGGCAGCATTTCTTTGCTGCATGCATCAATCGAGTGTCTCATCTTCATCAATAAAAAAATAATTAAGTCAATGCAGAATGAAATACGCTCGATGTATCTCTCATTTTCGAATGATAATCTAGTGTTCTCAAACAACTTATCGAACAGTGAGAAGTAAACTACGTTTAATTTTTCCTTTCCCTTATCTTATCTAAATGTAATTATCTCAAGCGAAGTACTTTCTTTTGAAATTCGAATTAACTCACGAATCCAAAATTGCTTTCGTCGAAATTAGACGCGATTTGTTTCTAAGAAGTTGTTGCGTTCTCGCATTTTTCCAGGTAATTGAGAATATCCACAGAATTCAATTTAGTAATTTGAGTTTTGTTTCTCTAATCCCTATGATATTACCTAGTTCATTCACATGTCAAAATAAAGATTGTGAATGTACAAAAGTTATCATTTTTACTAAAGAAGATTATTACTCCGGGAAAAACATCATTATTATTTCAAACATTATTCCTTAAAAAAAACTAAAGCTAATTTTCTGAAAAGATATTAAAGTTCAGTTGTTATTTTTGTTTTCATGTCTTCTATTCTGAACTGCAACCAATTCGATCAGTTAATTAAAAAATAATTTTTGATTCGTTATTTTAAAATACGATGAAGATATATAGATAATATGAAGAAGAAACATCCAATGTAGAGTGAGGAATAAGGAACACTTTGAGTGGAAAATAAAGAATGTGATTCATTCCCTGTAGGCATTGTTCTATGTTTTTGAAGAAAATCAAATTTCAATGTGTGAGGTAAACAAGGTTTTGAAGAAAATAAAAAAATTAAAGTCCCCCTATTCAGAGCTGGCTACATCCGTATCAATTCATCAGGGGAAAAAATGAAACTTTGAGGGTGACTTAATAGAAAAGTGGGAAGGCATTCGGGATTAAAAAAGAAATTAGCTAGAAATATGATCAACCTCCTTGAAAACCTACAGTATACCTGCAAATATTTTTCGACATGCAGTAGCTGTTATAAAACCTATAAACATTCTCAAGTAACGTGCTTCAGTATATTTGTTAGTAAGTGGTATTTGTTAGTAAATTAGTTTTTATCAAAACGCTGAATCCTCACCCGCTTCTGTATGGAAATTTCGGACTGCGAAGGGGCTTCGAATAGCTCCAAATAATGCTAAGGACTCCGAAAAATGATAATGAAATTTAAAGAAATAGGATCTTTGCTTGTGTATTCTTTAATCTCTTCATATTTAAGCCCGATTCGACAAATAATTCGCCACGTTTCGCAAATATTTATTTTCAAATTACGTCAACGGATATTAAACGCGTCACGAACAAGAATGCAGACGATGACGCAGTTGCCAGAATACATTACAAAAGTTTAAAAGCAAACGATTAACAACTTCTCTAAGGAGCAGTGCGTTCAGCCTAGAAGTGGGAAAAACCCGTTTCTTCACAGTAAATTGCTATTCAAGTAGAGGAGAACGTAACTTCAGACTCACCAATGTCTTCAACAAGTTCTCCGCGGATCTTAGTACGTTTAAAAACAGCTACTGCATCGTGTCGGAAAAAAATTGCACGTTTACAATGGGATTTTATGGTATTACGTACTCTGTTGGCCTTATTTGGAAATTAATTAATTTTTTTTACTCGCTGCCTGTCTTTTCCATCCCATTTATTAAGTCATCCACAAAGTTCCACATTTATCTAATGAATGGTTACGGTTGTAGACAGCTCTGAATAAAGGAACTTCTATTATGGGCAACCTGTATATTGAATTCAGAAAGCTTCTGATAAAGAAAGATATTTTGTGGGTGAATATAATGTATCATCCGCAACTCGATGAAAATGTCCCTGCTTGACATTATCTTTTCGAATTAAGTTACTCCTTTCTATAGAACTGCATGGTCAAGCGCGTATTTACACGTCTTTATGCCCTAGGTTAAAGTACATAATTCTGCCCCCTCCCCACCCTGAAATAGTTGTTTAACACACTGCCTACACTTCTTCTTCACACTACGGACAGCCCCGCTTTTGAGATCGTGTGATCTCTTTTCGCAGTTTAGGTGGCTGCCAGTAGAAAAAAGCGATCAACCTACCCCGCCCCACGGGGCACACAGGGCCCCGCACCAGAAAGCCGTCCCCCGAACGACTTTATTTAGAAAGCATTATTACAACAATCAAAGTAACTATTAGGTATTACAATAAAAGATTATTTTTTAAACAGATGGGGTACAAAGCTGTGTCTAGATGCGGGTCTCCGACAGAATTGAGACCCGTTCTTGATTATATGTATACATGATGCATGTTATCGGCATTAAAAGAGCACTGATAGAGAAATATTTCTAAATGCTAGTTGTGACATTAACATTTTTACAATTATTGGAATTTGTATTATTATTTCAATGTTATTGCAATTGGGTGAAAATTGGTTGGTACCATTTTGATAAGATCATTAAACACCAATTGTTGAGATTATACTCTATGTATAGGAAAGAGGTCAATGCCCCTTACCAAGGGGAGGCTAATAGGAGATAACAGACCAATTGGGGATAACAGGCCTATCCCATTTCCTCGATAACTAAAGTATTATTATTGTTAATAATCGTTTGATGGTTACAGCAATGGTGATATCATTCAGACCGAACATTTGTAGAGGTTATACTGGAAGTGTCTCAAAGAACATATATCTTATGGGAGACCAAGTGCATTTGAAAAACAAGTTGAGATATGTATTACAAAATATGATGCCAATCGATGAAATATAAGGTAGTATTTACATAAATAGAATAGTTTCTGTTAACAATTGCACACAATAATTTTCTTTTACAAACCTGCATTCGCTGATGCTTGTTGTCGGCATTAACTGAACATTGATGGAAAAGATTTTGAATACTAATTATGACAATTACACTTTAACAAATGTTAAAGTTGCATTATTATTTCAAATAATTACTATTTTGATTAAAACAGTTATTCCGGTACTCCGTTACATCGATGATTATTGAGATTATGCTCTAATGCCCCTTCCAAAGAGAGGCTAAATGGAGATAATAAACCTGTTGGGAATTGCATACCTTTTCCCGTTCCTCGAATAATAAGGTTAATTATGGCTAAAAATTATTCACAGCAATGTTAATAACATTCAGACAGAATAGTTTCATATGTTATACTGGGAGTGCCTCACAAAACATTCATTTTGAGTAACCAAGTGCATTTGAAAAAATTGAAATGTTACTTACAAATACGATACCAATCGATGAAATATGAGGTAATATTTGCATATAATAAAGAAGTTTCTGTTATCAACTGCCTGAAATAATTTTCATTACAAACCTGCGTTCGTTGTATACTTGGTTAGTTGTACTGAAAGATAGAAACTGTTAAATGCAACACTATTAAGTATTTTACTGCTGGGGTAATTGACAAGATGAAGTAATGTAATTGTCGTGATTAAGTAAAAAGTTAATGGGCTATTTACAATACATACATAATATGATAATTCTCGAATCATTTGGAGGTTAAGAGAAATATAATGCTATTTACAGGAAATATCCGTTTGTAAAACTTGTGATACATTTGGATGACCTATAAAGTATTTATATATAAAAAGAAAAAAAAATGAATGTTATGCTTCTCTCTCACAAATATCTGTTTACAGAGATGATGAGGGTCCATTAATTAAGAAGTCGTTGTTTATAATAAAGTCCAGTAGTTGTTTCAATCTAGTCCTTGAGCCTGTGTTTTTAAGGATACCCAATTTCCATTGTAAGATGTTGGAATCACTTGGCTTTTTGAAATGCCAGCTCTCAGTTAGAATACATGAAGTGGCAAAGTGTAGTGGTGTCCCAATCTCTCCGCAGCTGCAAAGGTCGGAGTTTCGGAGGTTGAATCTTTTTAAGTATGATGTAAAAGGTCCGTGTTCTGAAAAGAACATAATTTCATAACGGGACCAGTTATGTAGTTTGAAAGAAGGGATAGGTATGATTTCGTGAACTAGTCTGCCAACTGTTCCTTTGTCCCATTCCTTTTTCCATTCTTGTAGAATCTCCTTGTTTAAGATATATTTTAGATGACTTATTGGTTTTAGAATTTCCAAATTTGACCCCTCTGTTATGGCTCTTTTCGCCAGGACGTCGGCTGACTCATTTCCCAGGTGGCCAGTGTGTGCCTTGATCCAGCCAATATTGATGTTGTTTCGTTCTTGGAGTTGGAGTTGAATTTTTCTTACTATTGGATGTGGAGATGTGGGATTTTGTATGGCCTGAAGGCTAGAAAGGCTGTCCGACCAAATATTTACTCTGCTTGAAGCATTCTCATGATGTTTAATGGCTTGTAAGATGGCTTGGAGTTCCGCTTGGAACACATTGTTTTCCTTGGAAAGCTTGCCCATCCATGTTGACGAAATTCTGTTCTCTTCATCGAAGCAACAAAATGCAGACCCTGTGCCATCGTCGTTTTTCGAGCCGTCTGTGTATGTTGAATTTGCTGTTGGGTACTCTTTAAGAGGTTGGGTGGTTATTTGTTTGTCAATCAGAAATTTTGCTGGGTGCATTTGATGTCCTCTTTGGATAACCTCATATTTTGTTGGGTCTAATGGAGTGTTTAAGACCTGTGTTGGTAATCTTAGTCTGGAAATTTTTATGAATTTTGCCTCTTTGTTCGCTGTTAAATGAAGAGGAGGGATTCCTGTTATTACTTGGAGGCTATTAGTGGCTGTTGTATGGTAGGCTTTTGTTATTAGTAAAAGGAATTTCCGTTGGATGGTATTTAGTTTCCTCTTCATGCTTTCTGTGATTTTTTGCGCCCATGCGACTGCGCCATGGCACAGCATTCTCTCAATTACTGTTTTATAGATTAATTTTCGGTTGGCTGTTGTGAGTCCCCAATTCTTTCCGGCTATTCTTTGAAAATGTTGATATTGTTGTAGTGCTTTTGTGCCTTTTTCCTTGATATGAGGGATCCATTTAAGCTTGTCGTCTATGATAATTCCGAGATATCTGAGAGTTGATACTTTTTGTATTCTAGTATTGTTCCATTTGATTCTTGCTGGATTTATTAGATTGCCTAGATACATATATTTTGTTTTTTCCAATGAAATTTGTAGTTTATTTAGTTCTGCCCAGTTTGAGAAGGTTGTTATTGCTCTGTTAGCTAGTTGTTGAACTCCATCTTTGGTTTTGTGCGAGATAACAAAGGCAAAATCGTCCGCGAAGGCCTGCAGGTGTACATTTTGTGGCCAGTCTGCTTTTAGGATATTATCTGCAACCAGGTTCCAAAAAGCTGGACCGCTGCAGGAACCCTGTGCGCATCCTTTTGTTTGTTGCCAAATTGCTGGGCCTTCTTGCGTTTGTATGATGACCTTCCGGTTGCTGAGGATATCTTTTAAAGATTCTGTGACATTGGTTTTGTTTGTTATATTATCTATTGAGTTTTTGATAGAAGAGTACAACAAATTATCAAATGCACCCTTTATGTCGATAGAGATGAAAAGTGTTTGTAGGCCTTTTTGTTTTGCTTCAGAGATTTTGGAAATTAATGAATGGAGTGCCAGGTCAACCGATTTTCCTTCACGAAAGCCAAATTGAAATTTATGTAGTTTCTTTTCTTTTTCTAGTGTATAGTTGAACCTTTGAAGGAGTAACTTTTCAAGTATTTTGCCAAGTGTTGGCAGTAACGTTATCGGTCTATACGATGAAATATTTCTTTCCTCTTTACCTTTCTTGTGAAAGAGAACAATGATACCTTCCTTCAAAGGGGTTGGAAATTTTTGTAGATGTAAACATTTGTTGTAATAGTTCTGGAGAATATGATGGGCAGTGCCTGAAAAGTTGTTTCTATTAGATGAAGTCTATTCCACTACATTGCTCTGCGGCTTGGTATTTTGTTGTGAATCTATGATTTCCTTTAGTTCTTGTGTGCTTAGAAGCGTGGTTCAATAATCATTGTGGGATATTGGAGTTGTATTTGTTTGTTGGTTTCTGTTGTAGTTGGATATAGAGTTTAAGTATTGACTTTTACTATACCTCTTGGAGAACCCTCTTTGTTGATTATTATGAGGGATAAATAAACATCGTGGGGAGCTGAAGGATTCTAGAAGGCAATTTTGGAAGAATTACGCCAAAACATTTTCAGTCCTGATTAATTGCCTAGAAGCAGTTTGCTATTGCGATGAACTACTTTTTAGAAATTGATTTTTAATTTTGCTTTTAGTTGAATGCTTTAAGCGCGAATGGAATCTTTTGCCTTCTTAGGGCGCTAATTTCCTCTTTCTAGTTTCTAGACTGAGTGTCAGAACGGATTTCTGGTTAAGGTTTTCAACGTATAGATTCCTGCTTAAGCCATATAGATCTCTTGTTGGAGAAATGTGAGAACACCAATCTCCATGTATTAATATATATTTAAATTTTGCATGGATACTTTATGGGCTTTTATTGTTTTATGATGTTTGAAATTTTTTTGTGTCCTCCCAAAAGTAAGGTCATTAGAGGTGTAGAAATATATGGCTATGTCTCTGTTAATTATTATACAGATAAATTTGTGAATCGCTATAGATCTTAGGTCTTCAAGAACTAATGCCAATTGGCTGGACCAGGTCTCAGAGAACGTAGTTAATCATGCCATCCTTTGGTATTTCCTCTGTTCGCATGTATGGGGAGCGCCCGGGGTATTAGTGTGACTGTTTACATAGTTGATACTATTGACTTTTCCCTGTATCAAAGTCACTATAACCCGGATGGCTGTGGTGCGTTAAATCTGCGCAATTTAAATAAATCTTCCTGTGTAAGTTATTAGATTAGAGTGTTTCTGTTGAGGTGTGGTCCTATTTGGCAGCTATGGAGGAATCATGAGAGGATAAATTGGTGAGGCTGGAATTGTCTTGAATTTTGATCACTTACAATGCTCGTACGAAGGAGAAAGTGGATATGTACAGGTTGGAAGCAAATTCGTCATTGTTTTGGACAACCACTTCCAATAGCCTGAAGTCCTTCTATTTTTTATTATCTTTGCTCAGGTTCCTAGACCAATATAATGTCGTATTTTTCTATTGCTTTTTATAGCATAGCTGTAAGAATTTCTTTGCTTTTTTGTAAGATATTTGAGATTTTAATTTTTCTTGTTAGTAACATCTTATATTCCATTGCATAGGCTGAATGATGTAGTTTAGTTGGCTTACACCAAGGTAAAAGATTAAGCGTCACTATTTCACAGATCTAATTTGGTGTGCCATTCAGTTCGAGTTGCTTTACTTTATATGACTTTTTCCTATGATAAACGTGCTCATGAACTGTCAATGAGGAAGCTGTGATCAGTTCAGTGTTTGGTTCTTTCGTCTTGTTTTTTTTCACTGCTTGCAGTTTAATGCAGCATGGACTTTGAGGCTCACTGCGCCAGGGATGTCTGTTGCCTATAAAGCCACAGAATTTGATGTTCTACAGGAATTGAAAAGTGGCCATGTAGGCATGATATTTCTGACATTTTTTTTGTGAAAAGAATCTATCACGATATAATATTCAGCCAGTTAATCGGGAGTTTTTATCGATGTTGTTTTTAAATTCTCTGATGGTTTCAAGAACTCCAGTGAGGTATCCACGTTCTTCCTCTAATTTTAGATCTTAATAGATCTTTGTCGATTCCGTAGAGCTCATGTGAATCTGACTTTTCACAGTTTGACTGTGATCGTTAAAATTTTATACTTGGAGGTCGTCGTTATTGTTTACGGGCTGTATGATGGCGTGAACAGAGATTCCTGGACGATTTTTTGTCCAATAAATGTCACATCCTCTTCCTTTGTCGTAGTGATCTGCGCCGTTTATTACATTGCAACCTCTGATGTTACTGAAAGAGATTTCTGCATGATAGATTTTCTCTAATGGAGGTTTCACCACCTTTCTTTGTAGCAGCTGTTAGTTATCTTCACGTATAGAGTTCCTTATGATAAAGGAGAACGGTTATTTGATCTGGGTGTGTATTGGAGAATCCCTGATGATTCTTTAGGTTGTGGCGTAATCCTTGTTGCTTTACATTCTACCAGATTCGCCAGTTGCTTATGCCATGTTGTTTTGTTGGTAGAGTTTTGATCCCTGCTCACTTGTTTATCATCAGTTGCAGAGAATTTTCGTTCCTTTCACGTGATGCTGAGAAGGATGCTGGGATTTGAATTCATCATGTCCTATAATTGATGGTTGCTGTGAGAAAGTCCATCTGTAGGGTTATCTATTTTGAGCTGCCTGTCTGTTGTCGTTGTGGATGCACCACTTTATTACTTTCCCAAGTTCTGTTACAAGTTCTGTGAATGATGCGTCTTCATATTTGTACTTATCATTATCACTCTATCAATTCATGTGTGTCCTCAATTGTGGAAAATATTTAATCACTGTTTTCCCAAGAATCCTTCATCATTAATATAGCC
>BGPR01047512.1:0-11776 GCA_013235015.1 Araneus ventricosus | reverse complement strand
AAAATTCTGGCAAGGCGCAATTGGTTTGGTGTATAGTTTTTTTTGGCGGTGGTCTTCCCGCCAAGTTTTGTATAAGTAGATTTTTTTTTGGAGGGGATTGAGATTCAGATACCGAGGGATTCGGATTCAGATTCCGAGAGATTGAGATCACAGATCAGAGACGAGAGAGGAATTGGAGTTTTTGGAAAATTTTTCGGAAGGCAAGTGTCGGAGAGAATTAGCCGAGAGAAAAAGCGGCATGATTATGCAGATGTGGAAAACGACAAGATCTTGATTCTGACCAATTGGCAACAATAGAAAGCTTGAGCGCGGTAAAAGAGGAACTTCAGATGATGTGAACGCTTGACTGTTTTTGTATTTGGGAAGCCCAGATTCTTTGAGACTTTTCTAATCCAGTTGCTCAGACCGCGCAGATGTGTGGGTGCTAGTTTGGTCCATTTTTGACTTTCGGGCCATTTGATCGTTTATCATTTGATCGAGATGACTAGCTTGCCAGCCAGACTCACTTCGCAAAGGGATCTGCGTATTGGAACTTAGATGATATGCATGATTTTTGCCCGAGAAAGACTTCCTGATAAAATGGTGTTTCGGAAGGACGAGTGCCTAAATTTTTGAACTTGTAAAGTCTACATTGATCCGTTGAACACTCCCGCTTGTGATAGCAACAACAACATGTCACTGGCGAGTATCCTACGCTTGTCATGGAAAGATCGATGGACCCAGACAAAGGCTTGCCCCAGCCAAAGGCTCCCATCCCATTGAACTTTGCCTCTTGTGGAAGTAACATCAATATCTCGCTTGCCGTTAATTCATTAAAATGCGTGTCATGGAGGAATCAACGATCCTGTAAAAGCTTGCCCCTGCAAAATGATAAGTACAATTTTGTGATATTTATTTATGTTGCTCAAGTTTATAGTAAGGGATAATTTACATGATTCATTGTTATTTGGTTAAAGTCAATTTTTCGAGTTTTAAATATTGGGATAAGTGGTATTACTTTGTTGAAAAATGCATGGAATTAACCTTAAAATTTAAAAGTGTTACTTTCTTGGAACCAGGGTTTAAACTTAATTATCATGGTGTTGAAAATTTGAAAATAGTGAAATTTTCTTAGAAATTCTAGTTAATCAGTAGTTGGATTTAGAAGAACAAATTATAAATTCTTTAATATTTGAAAATAGTCAGTGGATGGATTTAGATGCTTAATTGTAATACTTTGATATCTTAGTTTAATTGCAATGTTTTAATTGTTGTATACATTAAAGGGGTTTGAATTGATAGATTGTCTTTAAAGGTCATTGCTACTCTTAGGTGCTTTTTAAAAAAAATAATAATAATAAACTTTAAATTAAAAAGGGAGATGATAAAAAAACATTTTTTTAGCTAAAGATTTAGATTATCTTAGATATCTGAAATAAGCTTGCTAAATGCTGGCAAATCTCTGAATTTCATGTTTGATTGTTATTTTGTGTGCAGCTAGAAAATATTGAGATGGAATTCTATTTAATTGCATCTTACATATGTGACTGTGTTGAGAGTATCTAACATGATTGATTTACATTACAAATGGTAAATTTGAAATATTTGATATGTATGGGTAAAAATAGATGCATGACAACCTTTTTAAATTTGAATGTTGATTATCTCACAACTGGCAAAGTTGCAGAAGAGTATTTGATGATCTTTTTTATATGTGTTAATTTAATGAGGTGGCGCCCCTTTTGAAATTTTGAAATTATTTCTGATCACGTTACTTACATATCCAAGAGCCATTCATGAAGGCATTGTTAAAAATTATATGTGTAATTCAAATTTGATTTATTAAACGTTAGCCTTACAAAATCTCAAATCTTGTGTCTGTCAATTTCTTTATGCATTACTGAGATAATCACTGAGTGTGTTCATGAATCTGGTAGAAGTTAGAATTTCTGAACCTTGGGTAATTCTTTTAAAAAAAAAAAAACACAACGCAATGTACTTGGATAAAAAGGGAGTAAATTTGAAATCCTTTACTTTTTTTAAAGTCTTTGATAAAAAAAAAATGACTAAAAATCACCAAACACCACAAAACAGTGTTGGGACAAATGGATTGAACGGAGTACAGATGAATTGCCGGCTTTAAGTACTACCTCAGTGGCCATCATTTCTATTGCTATGTCAGTTTTCTTATGCTCGAATGCTCCTGGTTATTTGAATAGCAGAAAAGTCGGAACCTTTCACATAAAACATAAGTTGTTGTTATCATGAAGTTGTTCTGATCCATAATATACATAGTATGGATTAGTAGTAACATAACAAACCGGAACTCTATTTAGTTTCATTTCTACAGCCAGACATTTAATAACCAGGGTGGAAGTACAGTTGCTAAACAGATGGCAAGTTAATCTTTTAAGCAGGCAATTCATCTGTACTCCATTCCATCCATTGTCCCAACACTGTGTTTACTTTCTCGTATACGAATTATACAAAGAGAAAGTATTGTAATCGTCAAAAATTTCGAACTCGAGATTTTGACGAATCTCCACGTTTTAGACCTCCCTGAGTCCAAAAAACACAATTTTAGAATTATGTCTGTCTGTGAACACGATAACTCGAAAACTATTAGAGCTACGGGGATGACATTTGGTATGTGATGTGATCTTTAAACATAATTTGTGGGTTTCCATCAAATTTTGGAGAAAATCCGTCTACGGGAAGTCTGCCTGTCCGTCTGTCCGCGGTCATGCGAACACTATAAATTAAAAACTTGAATAGCTAGATGGATAAAATTTGGTACACAGTTTTATCATCATGAATGTAGGTCCTTATAAAATGCTTGGCCAAATCCGTCAAAGGAGTGTCTGTCTGTCGGTCTGTATAATTAACGGATTCTTTTCAAAAGTAATCTCCACGCGCATTCGTACTGGAAGCAATTTTTTGTGCACGCGAAAGCTACGGTTCGTATTACGTCAGTTTGTCCTTGAGCCGGTAAGAGCGGAAAATCGGTACGCATCTCTTTGAATTTGATTCTTTACCTAGATATTTTTCAATCACTATAATGAAAAACCTTCTGATAGTCATTGGATTCTGGGTAACAGTAGGTTTGAATTTTTTTAGCCACGCGGAGGAAGGGGAAACGGCACCTCTTTGGGGAAGTATACGAGAAAGTGTAGGGGAGAACACTCCCGCTGGTTTCCCCACCCATTCAAGTCGAAAAATCAGACACATCCATTCATCTGACGTTCCAAAGTGCGCTGGTAGTAGGGGAGAGCGAACTTCTTTCCCCTTCCACAGCTGCTCTTGGATACCCCTATTCCTTCCCCCACTCCGCGGATTTCAGATTTGCTACCCTCGTAGCAGGGTCTCTACCTAGTCAAATCGTTTGAAGTGCCGACTACCCTCGCAAAAGGTCCCACTAAAGATTCGGCGCCTGAACTGTCGGAATTTGGTTTGGTTGGAAATCCGACTTTTCCCAGCCGCTATTTTCCATAGGTTTTCGACCTTGAAGCTTGTTTTTTCCTTTCCGTGTTCCAAAATTTCCATTTTGGAAGAGATATGAATGGTCTGCTTTAACCTTTACTGGAACAGAAGTTGTATCAGCTTTATTTAGAGAGGGGAAAATATCTAGTTATACCATATTTACAACTCCTAAGAGATAAAATTAATGAAACTTTAATAATACTCATGCCGTCGCTGTTATATCAAAATGTCGTAAGTCGAAAACCACACACAGCAAAACGTATGAAATTTTGGTGGAACCATTAATCTGGGCATTCACAAGAAGGCTAAACTATGCCATTTGTCTTAAGACCAGTTTTTTTTCACCCATTTTAGTCCAAAAATTAGTCAAAGCATTCACGGATGTTCCAAAGTTTGTTCTGAGACAAGACTTAAATTTGCAAAATTCCTGCCACCCAATTCTCCTCTTCCCCCACACGGGAGATTTCGAGTTTCATTTCTAACCTCGACACGAGGTCTCAGTCTAGGCAGAACTATTGTTTTCCCACTAGCTTCACATCGAGGTCCCAAATTGGAATTTTGGATTTTGAGTTCTTTTGAATTCCACCACTTGGAATCCATCTGTTCCAAATTTCATAGGTTTTCGACCTTGACGATAGGTTTTTCCTTCCCGTGTTCCAAAAATTCCAGTTTGGAACAGCGGTGAATGGCCCGCTTTAACGACATACGGCATTTTGTGACAACATACAGCAATCGCATATAACATACAATTATTTGAGAGCAGATGTAGCAACCCATACAAGTGTTTATGTGCCAATAAAATATTATGGCAAATTTAACATGATATGGCAGTGACGATATATATTATGCTTTGGTGTGATATCACGTTCTTTTTCCTCTTACAAGAGGCTCATAGGATTCTAAAATTGACCGGCGCGTTTGACGTCGATTACGTGACAGCATATATTGCTCTTAGTGTATTCTTTTCTCTTAAAGAACTTATTTAATAACGTGATATCTTGTCTTTATTGTTAAAATTAATAATATTATATCACTGAATTACATATATGTGCTTAATTCAGCTCTATCTAAACACGTTTCGACGATTTTCCTAAAAATGTTACGTTTTCTTTCAGGAACTGTACACCTAACAGATTTGCATTTGAAGCCTGAAGCCTTGGTGAGTGTTCTGCTTCATTCCATATATTTCTGTATTTGCATCTCTTTCTTAAACACTTTTATTTAACTTGACTTGTTTCGTGTTTATAAAGATGCAATTTTGTAATAAATTTGGCACTCACTTCCTGATGTGCTGGAGTTTAGAAATTTTATACTTTTAATGTATTCTCGATGACAATAAACTATTTTAATATTTTCAGAATTTAATTGTCAGCTAATTGGTAAATTTAATCAAATTTATATTCCATACGAGTGTCTCCTTCTGGTAGTGAATTTCAGAAAAAATTGATTCAAGGATTCTATAGTATTTATAATAATGAATTTTAAATGAAAAGCTAAAAGGCTGAAAATAATTAAAATAAAAAAATTTACCTTTTAGTTCACTAATAATCTGTTTTAAAATTTTTTATTCAATTTATTTCATAATCTAACAGTATTTTGAATGCAATCCTCTCTCTTTTGCACAAATATTCTTGGAAATACAAAAAAGTACGAAATGATTGCTTTTCTTTCTTAGGAATCGGAAACATTCCAGTATATTTCCCAAGTTTCAGGTATTAAAATATAGATGAAGTCATTTTAAATTTGTAGTATTTGCAACAGTACATTTAACAGTAAGCATAGTCTTACAAGTTTGAGTTTCCAGAAAACTCTTCTTCTTAAATAAAAACAATCTGAAATTTCAATTCTACTTCTTTTAATTCAAAATGCCAGAGTAAGCAAATTCACACACAAAAAAAATATAATATTTATTCGATGAAACGGGGACACGATCGAACAACCTGAATCAATCGCAGATTGTTATGAAGAAGCTAGTCTTTCAGAAAAATAATTCGGATTTATAATCTTCAGTGATAGCTTCAAGTATTCTTCATGACGGAAATGTGTTCTAGAAACCGCCTTGCTCAAAGGATTACTGTCAAAATAAAAATCTGATGAAGCAGTAATCCTTTCGATAATCTAATAAATGGATCTAGTAGAAAGGCCCATCTCAGATACGTATTAATAAAAAACGCATCTGCATTTCTTGATGCTCATACTGGTTTAGTGATTAAACCTCACAAAATCTTTGGTTTGATAAAAGATTAGGTGATATTACTCGCAAAATCGATAAAAATGTAATCAATCATTCATTTTCATATTAAATAATCCAATATCATTACACTCACCATTTTATATTGGTTAGGAAAATTGACAATTTGCAAAAAATAAATAAATAAAATTGCTTTTTTTTAAATTAAAAGCCAAGCATTTTTTGAAGGCAAGATTAATTAATTATACGTACAAGTAGTCCTCGACTTGCGGCCAGGTTCCGTTCCGACTGACAGTTTGCAAATCGGATTTATATTTTTCAACACTATTTTCATTCAAACAGGTTACAAAAATTGTTCCCAAAACACAAAAAAATCAATGCATTTACTTATAATTACTAATATAATAGCCCAGATCTGTCTCTCGGTAACGCTGTGACGTTACCAACAATAAAACTAGCGCCATAGCACTGTGAGACGTTTAACAGCATTATTTATTGTTAGAGCACCTAAATTTCGGTAATTTTAAATTTAAAAGAGTAATTGTCGCTCTAATTTCAAATTTAATAGCTATAAAATAGTGAAATAAAATTTTCTATCCATTGATATAAAATTTATCTCGCTATGATTAATAGTTCCCGATAAATTTTAAATTATATTAACCATACATTTCAAATTAATTTCCGTTTTTAATAGAAAGTAGTAAATTACGTCAGTGGTATAACCATGCGCGTGATATAGTTTGGACGCCACGATGCATCTGATTATTTATTGCAATCGTGATGATATAATTTGATAATATTTTTTGGCAACGTTTGACTAGTAGAGAAGTGTTTTGTTTTGACTAGAATTTCAAAAAAGAATGCCTTTGAAATTATAACTTTTGACTTACGTTTGACAAGCTGAGAATTTCATGGTTACTGAATTATAATTAAATTGTTAAACAACAAAAAATACTTCACACGGAATGTTGTTTGCCAAAAGGTTTTTTGAATAAAGAAATATGTAAATAATATGTAAATAAAAAAAAATTCCTGTCATAAAACATATGTTTATTTTCTTTGTTTTCAATCAATGTTAAACATTTCTCTCGCATATATATCTATTTAAACACGCCAAATTTGACGGGAAATCTCTCGAATGAAGAGGCAATTTGTACCCGTCATACCATGACGGATGATTTTCTAGTTATTGTACATAATGTGAAAAACACATAATATGTACCCTATTTTACGTATTGTAAACAAAAATACAACCCAAAATTGTCCTTTTTAAAAATTCTTTTTGTAGTCGTAAGTGCAGTTGGTCGTAATTCGAAGAGAATTGGGATATTGCTTGTTAAAAATTTAATTATTACTTCTTTTAATTAATGCATTGAAAGGTTCAAGAATAAAGCGTACACTCCTTACGCAAATCGTCGAAAAATTAAATACAAATAACATGTTTAAGTTTTTAAAAAAATAACCTAAAATTCTTGGACGCAATTTAGTAAGTAATCTGATTATAGAACCTTCGCAAGCTGAAACAAATTAAAAATTGCTTGAGAATTTACCTATATTTTACATTTGTTTTACATTGAAAATTACGATTCTTAACTTATAAAAGTGGAATCCTAACTAAAATATTCCGGATTGGGTCTTCTTACACTTACTAGTCTAGCTACCCTTTTGAGAAATAGTTCTGTGTAGCCTTAATCTTTGATAAATATTCAGAAATAGTTAAATATATTTATATCTCTGAAATTTCATTGAAATCTTATAACCTTCGGAATAATTTTTGGTTTATAATATTATAGTTTCATAGGCGTACGGACAGTTTTAAATTATATGTTCGAAAACTCATGTATGCTTAAGTTGAGGCAAGAATCATAGTTTAAGAAACTCTGCTCTAGAACTAAACCTTTGGAATGTACCACATGATTTATCAAAACTTTTCATCATCTGCTAAAACCTCAAATTCATTGAGACATTTCTCCAGAATATAAATTCGTGGCAAAGCGTGAATCGTGACTAAAATGGTCTAGATTTAGACTTGCGGTTAAGTACCACATCATTTGTAAAACTCCATTCATCATCCGTCTGCCAGAACTTCATTCACAAATTTTTTCAGAACGCAAATTCGCGGCAAAATGTAATTCTTAACTAAATTGCAATGGAGTAGCGATGCGGGGGCGGGGAGGCAATAGGAGTTAATGAAGTCCCAGGCACCAGTCTTAGGGGCCTCCAAGGAGACACAATGTTTGTGCGATTATGTTGCTTTCTAAAGCCAAATATGACAAGAGGGCGAAAAAATAATACTGTGGCCCTAGCGCCGTCTATTCTTTCTAAGGGGTGAGGGGCACAAAAAATTATATGACGCCCCGGACGCCACTTACAGAAGTTAAGCCACTGCTAAAATGATATAAGACAGTGTTCCCCAACGTGGAACCCAGCAATATGATTTTTAAGGGCGGTAATTCGAAAATGAAAAATGAAAAGAAATCGGCTGAACATACCACAATGGGCAGACTTGAGACTGAAGCTAGCTAAACTAGAACCTAACATAAAATCTCTTTGCAGCAAGATTCAAGCTCAAGGATATTACTAAATTTAAATAATAAATAATTATGTAACCGTTTGGGCGCCATAATTTAATTCCTGCGAGGGATAACAATAGCCATCAAAGAAAGGGGCTTTGAATTATTTAAACAATTTTTAATATTATATTAAACACAAAAGGACACAACATACAGGGACAAACATTAAGGACAAAAGGCTTCAGGACATAAAATATACAATCACTCGGGGGAGAACACCATGCTCCATCGTCGACTCCAGAACATGGACTGGCCGTTTCCTCCAACGGCCGCTAGATGGCGAGCTCGGAAAACAGTGCGGTTACAATTACTAATAATTAAAATAATATAGGAAAATCTTTCATTAAGATTATTTCGTACTTGAATTTCAGTTCTCCGTTATATATTTTGAAAATTTACTTACTGTGTTTCTCAACAATTTCCTAGTGATTTCTTCCTAAAACTTATTATTTAAGTTTCTTCAGTGAACAATTCAATTTTTGAATATTAAAAATTATGCATATGTTACAAAGGGGGCATAAGAATTTTTGAAAGGCTTAGGTGGAGCATGGCACGGAAATGGTTGGGAAACACTGGTGTAGGATCTGTGGCCTATATCACATCATTTATGAAACACCCTTTAGACTTGTTTTCTGGATAGTAGACTATCCAATTATACGACATTTTCTGTTGTTGGGATTAATTGTCGCATTGATTCAGTTAAGAGTCTATAGAACGTTTGAGGTGATAATGGAATGACTCGCGATTTTTATATTGAATTATAACATCTACGCAGTTGCTGCCCGAAGTATCGTTACCAACCGGGCAAGACAGCAATATGGACACCTCCTCCAAACAATGCATTTTTTTTAAAATTCTATAATGTCCGTATTCTAAATGTCAAACAAATTGTTGCTTAGAAATATGCATGCTTTATTGGCGTGGGACTTAATAATATTATAGTCAGAATTTTTAAACTTCGGAACTATTTAATATTATATAGTGGTCTTATTGAAATTGCGAGTAAAATAATATTTTTAACAAATTTATAATTTATTTCAAAAATATATTTGCCTCTTTTCAGGAGCTTTCATGTCTGTTAAGCCATTTTTTCCCCACGCTCCTGGTTTGGCGCCATGGGCAATTGTCCAGTTTGCCCAGCAGGGATGGCGCCAGTGGGGTGTCAGGGGGGACCAGGGTCCCCCTGTCGGGGCAAATTTTTGCACCCCGTTCACGGATTGGACTATTCAACTAGTAGATAAATAAAGATCTGGCGAAAAATTTGAGAGGGGCATCATTACATCCTCCCCTTGTACATCAGGTCGTAACCCCCCTGTCGAGGTACTCTAACGCTACTCCATTTGCCCAGGTTTAGGCCGCCCCTACATCTATGAATGACTTAATTTTAGATTTTACAAGTTTAAAAATACGATAATTCGATGCATGTATGTCTTCATTTAAAGGGTAAAAACTGATCATCACCAGGCTGCGAAACCCCAAATCCATTCAGACGTTTCTTCCGAATGAAAATTCGCAGAAAAGTCTGAGTTCGTGAGCTGGAAGTAACAGTGTTACTCTTCATTGAGCAGGCAGTAAGTTCCACTCGAAGACAAGAACGCGGCCAAGTTCAGTCCTTGCCAGCGTCCTTGCTTGAATCAGTCGCACGGACTGGTTCTCAATCGTTATTTTTTTCCCTCCCTTCTTACCTGGAGAATGCAGTCACTTAACCTACTTACCATTACACAACAACAGAACATGGAGTAGCCCCAGGTAAAAGTGGCCGGCATCTTTTCCCCAGGCCAGAACTAAACCACTTTCTCTCACATTTGCTTTCTGGCAGACACGTGGGATTGTATCTGCAGATGGATCTTCTTCCTCTTCTGGTTTCAAATGATTCATTTTTTTTGTGCATTTTGTGGTTGGTTTCTCTCTTTTTTATTTATTTATTGGTACCTTTTTCTTTTTCTCTTGCAGGCCGGTTTTGATCTTCCCATTGAAGTGAAAGGAGGATGCATCGGTACGTATGACTTGTTTGACCGACTCACTTGATTGTGGGTTTTGTTGTTTTGTTTCTAAACAGATCGTGGTGAGTTTTCATGCGCTTGAGAGGATTAAATTTGCGAACTTTTTTTTAAAAATATCGTCTGTGAAATTTACGGACAAAGAACAATGATAAAGTTTAAGAATAATAAAAAATGCTGGCAAAGAAATATTCGAAAACATTATACTGTCGTGAGGTAATTTATTAAATAAAAATAAAATCCTCAAATTAATAGCGCAAATTAAAGATTACTCGTATACTGGCAGGATTAAATTCCTTTAAATATATTTTACCCTTTTAAAAGAAAGTGGCTAGAATATTTAGGTTTCAAATTAGTCACAGACAAGCCACCAGGTTCTATTTATGTCAACTAACTTAAGTACAATGACAGACTGTAATGAAGTACACATACACAAGTAGTTAAATAAAAATAGCGTACAATTTATTCAGTTTAGATCATGCTGGTCATAATTTCATATCACAATTCTTCATTTAGTAAAAATCGTAATATTCCTGATTAGTATATCACGCCACATATACAACTGCTATATTTTTTACCTCAAATTACACACTGAAATAATACGAAACAAGCTGGAAAAAATGTAAATGTTGAAACACAGTATTTCCCCCCGGCAAATCATTTGAAACTAAAAAACTTAGACGCTTAATTATTGTCTGTACTACAAATAATTAAAAAAGTCTGTTTCAGAACAGTGACTTTGGAATTTCGAACCGTAGTCAGATGGTGAGGATGTCACCTGGGAATGTTCCTTTCCACGGGACCGGATTAAGCCTGCGCCAGGGGCTATAGGCAATACAGACTTGGGCACTCTTTTCAGTCGAACTTTAAAACCCAAATATTTTTATTAGTTTGTTATTATTATACAATTAAAATATTTAACTACTTTGAATCACCATCAGGTAATACTTCCTAGGTAATGCAGCCCTGTAGAGGCCTATAAAACAATACAAGGCTTCAGACCTCTTCCTCCCGAACTTCCAAAGACAAAATGTTTTTATTAATTTTGTATAATCTCTATACATTCAAAATGTTATTTACTTTAGTCCTGCGGGACAATTAGTTCAATACCATACAACAGACATCAATTAATTTTCAAGTCGTTCAAAATACAAAAAGTACAAAACATTTACTGAATTCAGAGATTCAACTCTAAGGTTTATCAGGCTGTATGATCAGTTAAAGCAAAACAAAAATAGCTGATCTAAAGTGGTTGGAAACATGGAAAAAATCCTATAGTAAAGTTATGGAGTTAATTACTAGATTTAATTTGAACAAGTTTAAGGTACACGGATCTTGTGCATTGGATTAAAGGCATAATCAATTAGCGAAAATAATGCAAGAAGTTCACCAAAGTTGCGGGATCCCTAGGCAGGTTGCCTCTTTTGCCGGTAATATTCTGAGGTCTGACTCTCCATACACACTGCGCAATGAGCAGCAGCGAACCTGACCCGCAGGTCAGATACAGTAACTGACCGAAGGCTTTATTGTGCGCGTTTTTATAAACTTATTTG
>BGPR01047511.1:0-11776 GCA_013235015.1 Araneus ventricosus | reverse complement strand
AACTACATTTAGAGCTTATCTTATAAATATATATAATTTTAACGATTTACTGACAACGGTAAAACTCTAAGCGAACAATTAAAAGAATTAAATGTAGCTTCTATAATAATAAAATATTGGATTGAGAAAAGTCCTCAAAGCACTAGGTCCGAATACGGAAAAACTGTACAAACTAAGCTCGGTATCAATAATTACACCTTTTCTTAATATTTCTCGGCGATAGTATTCCCTAAAAAGGGAAATTATTAGTATGCATCTTCCCTATCCGATGGGGAATTCAATCAGTCTGGAAAAAGCATGAACGACTGAGGTCAAAAGAATGGAATCGGTAATATGCCGATTTAAAATGTCATTATTCTAAATATTCTGTTGTTTGAAATGCGTGTTCGTGAATATGTTTATATCGTGTTAGTGTTCGTCAAATAAATAATTAAAATATGCAACAAAGAATGTTCATTTGAACTCTTGAAAAGAACACCATAAATTGGACCTTAGGCTTAACGGCACAAAATGTTGCCGGCAAGACATTTATCCAGCAAGTCCGTTTAGACTACAAGACATTTAGCTGTCATATCCTTTAGTCCTCAAGCACATACATAAATTGTTAAATATAGTCTGAAAACATCGTTTAAATTACAATTATTTAATTTTTAAATTACTTATTTTTAATTGAATAAGCTTATTTGTAAATACAGGCATTTATTTAATTATAAAATTATCAGCTTTCGAAGTTTCGAAACCTACCTTACAAATATCTAAAAAACTCAGACTCTTTATATTCTTATAAACATATTTAACGCATTAGTTCTTTAGGAAATTTCCCCCTAAAATTGGGTTACACTTAATTTCCCCATTTAATTTCCCAAGTAATTATATTTTTTTATTTATTATATATAAATTTCTATCACATTATAATTGAAATATTAATATTAAAATAATTTTTAGGTTATTATAATTATTCATAATGTTAAATTATTTCATAAAAATAAACGTAAAAGTCAGGAAATTTAATTAAATCTGTAAGAGTTAAGTATGTGTCACGACCTTAAGGTGCAAACCTGCTAAGTGCTCAGGAATCCAATAGTTAAACCTTTTTCTACGTCTGGTATGTCTTTTCACCATAGTAGCTGAAATAGGTATTTTAGTAAACGACCTTTCTACACATTCAGTTTGAGCTTAATTGACAACTTGAGCGTCAGAAGTACGTTGTGGTTCTAACTATGAGACTCGACTGTGTAGATTATACAGGGTATGCAGTCTAATCATGGCTCAATAGCTAATTTCTAAACCATTAGAGATAGACATATACTACCCATTGGAAAAATGCTTTAAATGACCTAAAGAATTATATTTTATTATAACAAATGTACGTCTTCAAAAATTAGTCTTAATTTTTATACAATCTCCCTATACGATTAGCCATATTTGGTAACATATTCTTGACCCACTGGCATTTTAAATAAAAAATTCCCCTCTTCGACGACTAAAAGTGGCCCAGTACGAAACTTCGAATTTCATTATTTTGAGCACCCTCCAGCAAAGGCTGTCCCGTGATTTGAGGATTTCCCTTTTGTTGGCCATTTAAATGGCAGTAAATTCCTCTAAAATAGTGATATTCGTAGCTTCATAACTCGGTCAGTTTTAGTCGGAGAAAAGTGGAACTTTTTCGCTTAAAATGCTGGCGTGTCAAAAATATTTTACTATATATGGCTAATAAGACCAGCGGATTGTATGAAAATTTAGACTTCGTAATTTTTTCAGAAGTACATTTATTGATCCAACCAACATTAAATACAATTTCTGGTACATTTAAAGAATTTTTCCAACTGGAAGTACATGCCTTTCTCTGAAGATTTAGAAATTAGCTATTGAGCCATGATTGGATCGAGCACCCCGTATATAAAATTTTAAACACAATTTTCTTTTCGGGCTGCTTCGTCCAAGAAAACACTTTACAAAGAAGTTAATTTTCTTCTCTTAGTCTTAGGCGCTGCAAAGAAAAGAAAAATTTACTGCATTAATTTCACTTTTGAAACCCAAATATGCGACGATGAAAAATACTCAGTCTGGGACCAATGAACTTTGTTATACCACTGACAAATATATAGGGTTAGCACAAAATGTTAGTCTTTTCCTGATTATAAAAATTTATTGCTCAAAATCTGGTAGTGTTGTAAGAAATGGGATTAAATTTGGTATCTTCTAGTGAAAATAGCGTTCAATAAAAGTGGTGCTTTTCGATAGTAATAGTAAAACTTGATAAAATCCCAAAAACTGAAGCTGAACTTATCATTTAAATTTTAAAACTCTTGAAAAAAAAGAGTTATAATAAAATGTGACAGCTTTAGAATATTGATTTAATAAAATAGCAGCATCTGATACTTAATCAGTCAGCACATTTTAAAATAAGACATACTTCATTAAAAGATATTTAGGGGAAAGTGAGGTAAAACCGGGTACCTAAGATACGAAGGCCTATTGGAGATAAACTATTCCACAAAGAGCTTGTCAAATTTTACTAAAATATTCATTATTTATCAGAGTACAATATATCTTTCAGGAAAAGTTATACTTTTACTAGTTTTTTTACTAATGATTTTTTTATAGAAAAAGTCAAACTATCCGGTTTTACCCCACTAGTGGGGTAAAACCGGGTGGTACACCGGTGGGTACACATGTTAACTCTATGGGAAATTAGGGAAAACTAGATTTATAGTGGAAAAGTACCATATTTTTTTTTATTTTGTGTGACAATTTAACAATAAAACACTTTTTTAAGATTTAAGAATAGTTACAATAGTTGACAATTGAAGAAAAAAGACGATTTTTTTAAATTTACAATAGTTGAAAATTTAAGAATAAAGACAGTTTTTCTAAGATTTCTCAACATTTACAATAATTAACAATTTAAGAATAAAGACAATCAATTTAAAACTATTTGCGAAATTCATATCTAAATTAGTGATAAAAGCTGTACGAATGAAATAGGGAACGTAGTAATGTCACTGGAGCATTGAAACACTTCTGGATTCGAAATTACAATAGAACAGAATAGCGACAAAATAAAATGCAAGAATCTAACAAATGTTGTACAAAACAAGAAATAGGAAAAACTTAATAATCTTACGGGGTTCTCCTACTATTTTAATGATTCAAATCCAAAAGCATAAGAAGAAAAATGTATTCTACTTAATTCTTTCTTCTTTAAAATTCAAACTAGCTAAAAGACGAACTTAGTCGAAATGACGATGAGTTAAATGAAACCAAACGATTGCAAAGACTTCGAGCAAAGGATTTTTAATTTTACATGCATTTTAAGCTTTATATAAGAACAATTGTATAAAATTGTTTACTTGGGAGCGAGGAAATAATGGAATAAATAAATTTTAATTCATTTTAAAATTTTTACTGAAATTATTCTTTGTATTATTTGAAATTACCACAAAAAAAGAAAATATTGGAAATAGGAATAAATTGGAAATTCTTTCCATCAGATCATTTGACTCAAAGGTCAAATAGGAATAGCCCTCACAAACTACTAATTATCTCACAACCTAAGAAAACCTCTTGGGTCGGGTATCTGTAGTTTTTCCTAGTACCCGGTTTTACCCCACTGGAAATACCCTGTTTCATCCCGAGTGCAGAGGTTATAAAAAACGAAACAGAGCCACGCAACTGTTTTAATAAATCTTTATTGTTTGATAGGATATAAATTCTTAGTAAACATATAATAAGCCGAGCTAAGTATAGTGTTTATAATTGTAATGATTAATAAGTAAGGATAGTTTAAAATGAAACGAACATTGGAGAGTTGAGTCATAAAACAAATAAATCTTTACAGACAGAGTGAATTCGACAACAACAACATGGCAACTATGACCATTCATTTTTCTTCACTAGTAGAGTATAATTCAGAATTTATCCACTAAAAAGGAGAATTAATAACGCCACAATCAAGGCAACCGGTTTTACCCCACTACTCGGTTTTACCCCACTCGCCCCTATATTACTTTTAATTTGCGTCTTCTTTCTATTTTTTGATTTTATTTTAAACTATTTTCTCGATAATCAGAAAATTTTATTCTCCACAATTTACGACCAAAATTTTTCTATAGCTGTATCCAAAAGAGAAAAATTCAAGTACTCTAATCAATAGCTTCGAATTCAAAACAAATTCCAAAATTTAGGTTTATTGTAGTTTCTAATCTTTTCAAATGAGATGCATTGAAGTTTAAAATCGTTAAATGGCGAAAGCAATAAAAAGAGCGCTGTGAAGTCCTTTTTCCCCTCTAAATTCTGTTGACAAACATAAAATCATAAAATTCCTTTCTATCAAACTACTTGTTATTTCGCTATCTTCAGAAAAGCAGCTTGGTTTTTATAGGTGAGAATTTTAATAAATAAAGCAGAAGGAAATATCGTAAGCCAATAAAAGCGCAGAATTTTGTTGTTGGCATGTTTTCCATCCACGCTCATATTTTAAAATGTTTTGCTGCCTTTTATGGCAAATGAAAAGCTCTAAAAAGCTTTTGAATATCCATAGTTCTGAGTAAACACAAACTAAAGGATCAACTCGCGAGTAACAGAATTTTTCAGATGTGATGCCATTAAAAACAGAAAAATTCAATGTTTTGAAACGCGTAGATAAACAGACGGACTCGAAATGTGTCAAGTTCGTTCGATTCGATTCATTTCTTTGAGATATTTCGTTCCAATATAAACCAAGTGTAAATAAACAAAATTTTTCGTTCTTATGTGTATTTTATTTTTCCTGGCTTTTTTCGTTTGGTTTTGGGGTTTTTTTTTATTATTATTATTCGGTTTGCTCATTTTTTTTCTTTGCAAAAGGATTTAAAAATCAAACAAAAAATCTTTCTCTGAAAGTCGAGTAAGAACAAAAGATATCGATTCAAGATTTTTTCGTTCTTCTTTGAATTGGAATTCGCGTCAGCGACAGTAGCAGACGATCAATCTTTTAAACGTAACTTTTACCTAAAATAGATTGGCAACGTTAATCTCATTCATGTCGTGGTACTTGTCATTCGATTTAATCTGTCAGACGGAGTTCTGAATAAAAAAAGAGAACTTCGTATGGGAGAAAATTAAAATGAGGATTTGAATTTTCGACGATGAATTCTTTTCACAGATAATAGGAATGTCGAATTGCTTCCTGATTCTAACCGTGGAGGTGGAGTTTTTCGACTTCCTGATTTTGATTAATTTACTTTCATATTTAAATCTCTTTCTCGTGCATTAAGCGACTTCTTTACTACTCGAAAAAAAGAATTTACTTTGAATGTTTTTCTACTTCTTGATTTTTGCGTTTGGTTTCTATATAGATACCTCTCAGATTTTTTTCTTTGCTCTTGACTTTTTGTTGCATGATGGTATTGGATTTATTTCTTTAATTTCCCGCAACTTCATTTATCATTTAAAAAGTGTGATGACACATGCATAGTTCTCTTAAATTCAAATGTCCTTAAAATGGGATATTTTAAAACATTGTCTCGCACAAATACATAAGGATTCGAATTACAAAACGGATTTCTAATGATTTCATAAAATAATAATATGGATTTCTAATGATTTCCTTTTTCTAATAATTTCATATTCATTTAAATGTTTTTTTGCATTGAGACTATTAATTGTTAAATAAGCTATAATGGATTTAATTTCATCAAAATATTTGATGCAACTTTTAAATAATAATTATTTTCTTCGTATTACAATATATGTTAAAATTTAAATAAACTACAATAAAACCACATTAAATTTATTTGGAGATACTTGACAGAAGCTCTCGCGTAAGCGCATTCCGACAACTGTCGCAAATGATTATTATTAAACAAACATTAGAAATCATTATTAAACAAACAATTTATTCTAACTTAAGCTCATTATTTCAGCAGAATGTCATTAACTGACTCAAAAATATAGTAAAATGGCAAGAAAACAAAAAAGATACCTTAAAGATATAGAATGGTTTTCTGGGTCGTTTTCGAAGCGTTTTTGGCGGGAATATTTCATTATTTACAAGTAATATGGAAACTCAATAAAAAATAAAGCAATGAGGTGATTCAGTGCCTACGTATTATATTTATATTATTTTTTATATTATTCTTATTAGTATAGCATGTTTACACTGGCGCATCACTGGGCGCAATAGGTCGCCAAATGACAATGTCGAAATAACCTAACCTTTTGTGCAGTGGGAAACTCGGAATATGGATGGGACAACGACTTGCTCGATGTGCTTTTTAAGTGTAGGTTAAACTCAAAGCGATGTTGTTTCTCCGCCATGTTTAAAGCGATACACAACGGAAGTAAATACACAGGCAGCATATCTATATACAGATAATCAAGTATATTCATTTCAATTTTTTAACATGATAATATTTATAGGCTGGATATTGTTACGAAAATAATCGTTCTCTGGGTGTACAATGAAAGCAGTCCAAAAAGGAGGATAGTGGATAATGACGGTAAAACAAGAAGTGCAGGTAAGAAGAAAAACGGAACTTATACAATTTGGCAACACAAGCAGGAAGTAAATCACTAATAATAACAGTAACAGCACTAACAATACTACTCAGAGTCTAACAGCTAACCAATTCGCACTGCGAGCAGACCCCCAAAGAGATCCTTATTCCAAAGACATTCCCTCGTTTGAGTACCTCAGTATGTAAAGCCTTTCCAGCAGGGCGTGACTTCACATAAAATTTTCCTCGAAAATCTCGATATCTCGATTCCTAATAGAAATAGGGGCATAATTTTTGTATTTTTCGAGAATATTCACTTTGTCGCCAAGTTTTTTACCGAAGTCAGGGGTATTTGCTATCCCCCCCCCCCGGCATCCAGTGAGAATCTCTGTAGATGTCTCTTTCCAACCATATGACTAACATTTCGGAAGAGCGACATTTTTTAACACTACTGTGATGACAATATCGCTCTACAAGGCAGACAGTTGAACCTAGGGCTACCAAAGTAGTGAATTCTTGAGAAGTAGGTGTTCACTTTAAAAAGAATTTTCAAAATTTTGATTGAATTTTTAATTTCTTAAAAGTTAATCGAAATTTTAAAGTTTTCAGTCATTAACTTCGGAGTATATTATGGCACAAAAATAAAATCACATAAAATTCAAAATATTAGCGTTTCAGCGATATCAGTTTCATCTCTGCGCAATTTTTTTCTCTAATTTCAATTAATTTTTCAAAATTGATTTTAAACACAATTTTGTAAAAAAAAAAGTTTTTCCTTTGTATCACCGCGTGCAACAAAATAGCAAGACTGTGAACAATCAGTATAAATATTTTAATATTGCCTGTGCAACTAAGCAAAAATAAATATTAAATAGATTTTTCAGTTGCCACTAACTAACGCTTTAACATATTTCAAAACATTTGATTTTTTAGCATGTTAATGTTTAATGTAAGCTGGCGCTCTTTCATAATGCAACGGATGATGCAATGAAGCCAGACGAAGACAAGACAGTCGAATTAAGCCTAAAACATTATCGTGTTATGATGTTACAGACTAGAAAAAGATTCGAATCACCTTTATTTTATTGATTTATTTATTGTTTTTGTTATCATTTTTTTCGAAGATCGATGAACGAATTTCTCTGCCCCTCTTGCTCTGCGGCCACATTTCACACTCGATAACTGATATATTTAGTTAACAGAATATGCAAAATACAGTAAAGCATCGTTTATACGTTTCTCATTTATACGTCGCTTCATCACAGTCCCGATTCATTCGTATTCATTGTAATGATAAAGTACATACTTCGTTTCGATTATACGTCTTTTCATTCATACGCCTTTTTACGTCAGTCCCTTGCAAGATGTATAAACGGTGCTTTCCTGTATAAGGCTGGTGAGATCAGATTCGTATGTTTCCTTAAATGTGGGTGTGATAGATTTGAAATAACGCCAATCAGTCCACTGAAGTAACGAATCCATTTATTACACGATTATGGACGAAGATGATGGTGATTTTATAGGTGATGGTTTTCTATCTTTTCAGAAGCCATTTCTAGATGTCGGAGAGTCTGCAATGCCACAAGGGCACGCGTACTGCTGCGTATAGAATATGCTTGGCCGCCTGCGTGCGGTCAGTCGCCGGACTTTGGTAGAAATCTCTCCTTCGCACAGCAGAGCCGGAAAAAGCCCTCTAGGGGCCCTTAGGCAATGCAAGTCTCGGGGTCCCATCGTTTCCCTAGCCAGTTCCCAAGCCAGATATTTGAGAATTGATTTTAATTTAATCTCTATATGAACAGTCTCTAAGTAGAAAATTTTGGCGAACTGAAATAGTAAACCATTTAATTGCGGATTACTTTCAAGAGAGCTGATTTCAGAATATCACTCATAAAAAAATGCGAAATTTTAATTTAAAAGTAATTTTATACAAAATTGTAAACAAAGATTACGAAATTTTTTAACCGAAGCTAAATAGTATTTAATTATGGGATCAGACTTTTTTTTAAGTTAGAAAGCAACATAGTTTTTAAATTTTTAAAATAACATTATATAAAATTTGCAAGAGATATTGAATTAGGTATGTTGTTGGAATAATGTTCCCAAAATATAAACGATACCTGATTTTAATTTGAATAAGTTCGAGTGCACGGAATTCGTAAATTAAATGAAAACACAAAATTAAATTATTCTGAAACTACCTCAACAAAGAAACAAGTAAAAAATCTCGAGGCCCTCTAAAGTTCCGGGGCCCATAGGCAATTGCCTACTTTGCCTATTTAATAATACGGCCCTGAAAGACAATTGATCTCTTCTACTCGAGAGCGCTTGCCGATCTTTGACCTCTTGCCCTTCTTGGCATCGAGTGGCGTTACAGTATAGGCGCCGTTGCGCCATCTGGTGGCAACAAGATCAACTCCGACATAAATTTCAAAATAAATAATGAATTCCTTAATTTTTCGAAAATTGGACTTCCAATTTTAGACTAGGAAAAACAGCAAATTTTATAGCTAAAGTTGGGCAGAGAAAGTAGTTAATTAAAATTTTTGAAACTGAAAATTTGGATAATAAAATAATAATACTCGTACGGGCCATCTAGAAACAAATGAATTAAAATTACCAAGCAATTCATAAAATGAAATTTCAGCTTGATAAATTCATCTATTCCCTTAATTTTTTTTACATTACTACCGAGCTATATTTACTGGAAATTTTAAAATCTTCTTCCGTTTTAGATTGTTCTTATTCACATCTTTTTAATATCCACTGCTAGCGAACATTTTGTCATTGCGAAACATTTCTAAATATCAATCATATAACGGCCTTTTGAATATGACTTTGCATTTCGACATTTTTTCATATTAATAGTCAGTACTTTGTTCCTCATCCGTTATTTCGATTTCGTTGTATACAAAAAAATGATTTGCCTCCCAGAAATTCTGATACAGCATATATTTTCACCTGGCCATTACGTAATTGTAAATATTCCCTCGAATATTTCACAAGTATCTTTCCGCTTGATAACAGTGAAACTGCATAAAAACAAGCGGACGGTTTTCAACATAAATTGGTTTTCAACATACATTATTCACATATTCAAATAGTTTTCATTCCGTCTACCATTTTTTTTTTCTTATTTTGGTATGAAATACGTGCAAAAATACAATAAGCGAAACAAATAGTGTCTGACAATAATTTTTAAAAAAAATTCTTCATTTTTGACTAATGACATGAAAAAAGGATCGTAAAAAGTACGACACGACACATTGCACAGTGAAATGAAGAAAGTATAGTAGATTTTTGTACAAATATAACCTTGATGGTCAGGAGTATACTTAAGACATAGTCAGAAGTGTTGTTCAAGAGCCTCACAATCATATCAGCAACAATAATATGCCTTCGGGTCTCAAGGCTGCGGCCCTCCAGTCCTGAAGCGTGTCCTTATTTCTTAAAGCAGATCGAACGATACAAAAAGTTAAGGAATTCTATTTAGCGGACTCACTAGACATACCCTTTTTAGAATTTCGGATAATTTAATCACTGGAAAATTTTACGATCAGTCCTTACTTTGTCTTTCTCTTCTCTTGGGACCTTTCGGGTTACAAGAGGCTTCCTTTGACGAAAGTCAAGAATGTTTTGTCTGCCTTTGTTTTTCGTTTGTAGTAGCATCTTGAGCGCTACTAAACATAGTAATTTTTTTAAAATTTTTAATTGAATATTTTATTTGATTTTTACTCTTTATATTTTAATCATTGGAAGATGTTATTACAATTTTAGTAGCGTATGAACGAGCTTATAATAACAAATTGGATTTCAATAGGAAAAGGTCAATATAATTATAGTTCTAAAGAAAAAATATTATTATTACTCCTAAGCAAATACTTTCGGCCTGAATGGGTTAGTTAAACAATACTATTATATTCACTTTTAATTATTAATTCATAAACTTATATTAAACATTCCTGAATAAAAATTTCAATTAAGATGCTATCAACTATACTTTCCCTTGGTAATTGCTACAAATTTTTCCTATTTTCTTAGTTTAATTTTGAAATATCATTAAAATATATTTTGATTGTAAATTCTGATCCCATTCTGGTTAAATATCCACGAAAAATATTACAAAAAAATTTTCAAACTACCTCATTAAACCACGTTTTAGCACTGAGATAACATTAGACGTGTTGCTTGGCAACATGTATTATTATCAAATTGTAAATATTATTTGTATGTTGTGTAGTAACTATGGTACTCGTAATTTTACTAGATAACTTCATGTTCATTCTGTTTTGTTTTCTTTTCATTTATGTGAATTTAAATTTTTCTTGGTATAGATATTTTATTTTTATTATGTTCCTTTCGCAATTTTGGGAACAGTTTTCTAAATTTGTTTCTAAATTTTTCTTAAAAAGTTAATATTCTTATGTTTTATTTTCTTCATAAATTCTGCTATTTATTCAAACTTCACTACTGCTTTGCTACTCTTATACCACTATATGCTACTTTTGCTGTTTAAAATTGTTAAAACATTTAAGTTCGTATTGTGTTCTTTTAATATTATCTGTTTCCCAAATTATATTATCAAAATTCTAAGTTTTTTTCGGAGGGGGGAGGATAATGAAGTTTTACGGATACCCATACGACCGACAGGGAGTCTTTCTGGCTCTAAATTCAGGGGTAAGTGTAGTGATAGAATCCTGAAGCTGAGATTCTAATGCCTGGTCATGGAAAAAAAGTGGACAATCAGTAACCATGAAACTCGCTCATTGCTCCAAATTTCAATATTAGGTTAACATTTATTTTGATGTTTCTAATTTTTTATCAGATTTTTGTTGCAAAGCCATTTGAAAAGAGATTAGGACAAAAAAAGGAAACGCATTACGATAATAGGAATATTTTTCTTCTATCACTGATTTCCAAAAGTGGAATAGATTCACTCAAATTGCAAATTAAAGTGAAATACCGCATCAGCAAGAAACTCTGCCAGCAGTGACTGTTAGTAAAGTTATAGACTGTTGATCTGGTTGTCCGTGGTTTGAATCACGGCCACAGTAGTTTTATCCACATTTGGTGCCTTAATTCAAAATGCTTCTTTGTGTTCATGGGAATTTTGGATATTTCTTTACAATTCTATATAAATTATTCTGAAGTATTTTTAAAAATGTATAGTAAATGCTGAACCCAGCAAGTTCGCTGTTCGCTTGTGCTACGAGTTGCTTTAAGCTAATAAATCTAATTTATTACTAAAACATATTCTACAATTCTTTGCATCTTCATGACAATATAGTCATTTCGGACCA
>BGPR01047510.1:0-11777 GCA_013235015.1 Araneus ventricosus | reverse complement strand
TCAATAAATAATGATTAAAATCAATAAATAATGATTAAAATCAATAACATAAATAAACTATATCTTTCGGCACATAACTTTACAGAAACAAACACGCTTGTATTTGTTTGACGTTATATCACGGGATAATAAAAAAAAAGAATTTATACACTTCCAACAATAATTTTTTTTTATTTCTGTCAGCGTCATTTTTTATGTTAATGTAGTTTCATTATTGAAACTTTTAACATTATTGCATGCAACTTTGTTGTTGTAACAATGAAAAGTATTGTTATAAAGTATCCGAAATAATGAAGAGTATTGTTATAAAGTATCCGAAACAATGAAAAGTATTGTTATAAAGCATCCGAAACAATGAAAAGTATTGTTGTAAATTAGTTTTTAAATAATATCTCTTTTACTAATTGTAATTTCGGATGTAGTGATCGGGTTCCATGAGATGACGCCAGAGAACATGAGCACAATGACGATGAAAAGGACCCTTCATACATTAAGATCAGTCCAATATCTTGCTGTATTTTTCGTGAGCTTTATTCATATGAATGGATTTATCCAAAGAATGCTTGAGAAATAACAGGTTACATTGAATAACATTTTTTGTTATATTTATTCAATTCTGTATATTGTATAGATTTTCTTTTCCTAGTAAACATATGAATACTTATAAACGATGTTGTGAGTCCTTCTTTTTCGTGCTATCCTTTTATACTTATATATATATATATATATATATATATATATGTGTGTGTGTGTGTATTATTTTTAGGCCATTTTGGATATACCGATCATTCGGATGTAGTGATCACTTTGACCTGGGCCCAAAGTAATGACTACAGAACAGAACACCGTCTCCTATCCCAGTACCCGTTAATAGACCGGTCACTGAACGGTTTGATGGGCAAGACACGGAATCTTATCTAAGAAAAAATAAGATAATCAAAACAAATAAAAACAAACCCAAAAAAGAAAGAGATATTTATGTTATGTACAGCACAGGAAATTTCACTTTCACACTATTAGTTCTTGTTTATTTTTTTATTTATTTACAACCCGCCCCGGCCCAGCCTACTCAAGATGGTGTAAGGACTTACACTGGCAATTAATTTGTATTTGTTAATGCTGTTTTACTTTTCTTTTTTGATGGGGAGGAATGTCTGGTAATTTGGTGCTTGATGGCTGAGCTCGCTGGAAAGTTTAAGGCTATGGAGGCCGGAAGATATCTCTGTTTTCATGAATTTGACTATCCTCCGAATTTTATGTCTGGAGAAAAAGTTATTTGCGACTCTTTTCTGCCATTCTTGTTCGAAATTTGGCGCTGGCTTTCTCATCTGCCAAGACACTGAGAATACACTCCGTGACATAGTGAAGTTCTGCGCCGATTCCGCCACAACTGCAATAATCGCTGTCAGGGAGCTGAAACGGTTTGAGATAGGCAGGGAAAGGGACATGTTGAGAGAAGAACATAACATCCTCTCTAATCCACACAGTGGAACGGAGACTAATTAAGGGCATGATGCTATAGATTTTCCTGCCTGTGTCGCAATTCTTCCAGAATGTTTGCCACTCCTCAAGCATGCTCTTCCAGAGGAGGCCATTTATGTACGGTTTTGGAAGCTTAGTAAGTGTATACGGTTGCCCATTTTGCGTTGCGTCATTTGCAAGTTGGTCTGCTCTATCGATGCCTATATTGCCTGCATGCACTTTAACTCACGAGACATTTTACTTTCTCGTATACGAAGTATACAAAGAGAAAGTATTGTTATCGTCAAAAAATTCGAACTCGAGATTTTGACGAATCTCCAGGTTTTAGACCTCCCTGATTCCGAAAAACACAATTTTGGAATTATGTCTGTCTGTGTGTGTGTCTGTGAACACGATAACTCGCAAACTATTAGAGCTACGGGGATAAAATTTGGTATGTGGTCTTTAAACATAATTTGTAGGTTTCTATCAAATTTTGGACAAAATCCGTCAACGGGAAGTCTGTCTGTCTGTATGGTCGATAACATGCGAACGCTATCACTCAAAAACTTGAAAAGCCAGATGGATAAAATTTTATACACAGTTTTATCGTCATGAATGTAGGTCCGTATAAAATTTTGGGCCAAATCCGTCAAAGGGTTGACTGTCTGTCGGTCTGTATAATAACTTGTTCAACTCCATGCGCATGCTTAAATGCCTGTGCAAAGAAGGGATACTCCGAAAACTGGCAGTTTGCCAAAAACCAATTCTGGCGGCGAGATTTTGTAAGGCAGCAAACAGTTAGGTCGTCTCGTTTTACTTGCGTGCTGGAAACAATCTCTGCGCATGCGCAAGCTATTCTCCTGTTTTCTTCTCCGCACGCGGAACTGGCATTGCTCGAGTTTGATAAAAAAAATAAATATTGCGAAGTTTTAATACATACGTATCTTTTTGAATCTGATTCTTCACCTCAATATTTTATTATCACTATAATCAACAATGAAAAACCTTCTGATAGTCATTGCATTCTGGGTTACAGTTGGTTCGAACTTTTTATCAACGCAGGGGGAAGGGAAATGACAAATGTTTGAAAAGTATACGAGGAAGTTTAGGGGAGGCCACTCCCGCTGGTTTTTCTTGGAATTCTTAGGAGGAATAATGACTACAAGTGGCGTCCACTGTATTTCAATTTTTATTATTCCTTTTCAGAGGTTTCTTATTCATAAGAATTTAAGAAATGTATTTTATTTAGAAACATTGTCAATATGAATATTATAAAATTATTTTACGAAAACTTGGGATAAACAACGATGTTTTTAATCTTTAACATTTTTTAAAAAAACTAGCCGCTCTTGCCGACTTCCGGACGGGTTCGCTGCCAGCACCCACTTTCCTCAGCACTGCCCCTGCCACCTCGCTGCTTCAAGGATCTCAGTCACTATTTTCAGTTTCGAATACTGCTTGAAGATCAGTGGAACAGACCATAGAACCATAGTAGATTTCATATTCTTTGTAGATAACAGATTCCTTTAAAATCGTAAAACCTTTCAATAAACCTCACCTAGTTGTAATGTTTTGTATAACTTTCTCACGAATTTCGGCATGAAAGTCTTCAGATCCGTAAATATAGAGTTATATCGCCCTAAATAAACAGTAGGTACCTAATAGGTATTTTAAAATATTTTTGACACGCCATTTTGATGGAGCTGTTGGGATCTATATATTTAAAATAAAATGGTAAACCCTTCAGACAGTTCACCAACCACAACCACTCGACGGATTTCGATAATTTTTATTTCATATGAAAGTCTATTACGTCTAGATATGTCATAAAAGGTCGTCGGCCCCCTGCCTCCCATTTTCAAACGGATTCGAAAAAACATTTCTCAACCATACTTTATCTATAGGTTTATTCGATTTCGTACAAAAATGGGGGACGGTGGGGGGCAGACGACACTTGATGACATATCTAGACGTCATAAGCTTCCATATGAAATAAAAATTATCAAAATCCGTCTAGTTGTTTGGATAGAAAACTTTCTAAAGCTTTTACCATATTATTTTAAATATATAGATAATGACAATATTCGGCGTATGCTCAATTATCATTGCTTTATTTTTCATTTATTAAATCAATCTTACAAGAGAGGAAAAGTCATGACAATATATATATAGTATACTGTCGCAAATATGTGTATTGCATTTTATATCAAATAAACTTTACATGAAAATACATCTTAGTACGGGATTATTGAATTAAAAAACAATAACGTTAATATTTGACTCCAAATTTAGCTATAGTTCGACTAAAACAAACAGTTGTTGATTCAATCAGTTTCTTGAATTCAGAGCACCAAAATACCCGTTGGAAGTTAGTTTTGGAAACTTCTAGAGGATTTGTTATTTTAGCGAATAAAAATAAGTGACCAACACAAATTTAATCAGCAATCAATAATTGCAACAGGCAGAATCTTTCATGACCAAATAATGCTTCAAAGGTCAATCATTAGATTGAGTCATCTGGATTGTCAAAAATAAATAGATATATAAAATCTTTCAAGACATATTTTCCATTTTCATACATCAGGAGGAGTTATTCTCAAGTGTTTTGGAAGTACTCTATGTAATAAGAATAAAAGGGTAAATGATATTTAAGTGAATAAAATCTATTATTTGCTGACTTACAAGATTAGCAACATTATCTGAATTTGAATCTCGCAAATAAAATAAAAGATTTTCTTTCAATTTTACAGAATTATTTAAGGTGATTTTTTAATCATGTAAGAAATAAAATTCAATTTTTGTTATCATTGAATTTTTAACTGAATCGAATAATATGAAGAAAGGCTTTCATCTGTTCATAATATAGTATACAGACCATTTCCTCAGGCTCAAAGTCTTTAGAATCAAATTGACTAATTCTTTTATGGTACATAAAGCAGCTTCTTTTACACCTCAGTGTTTTTCCTTACAAACTTTTGGCACAACCTCAAGCCAAGTCAGCAGACGTCAGTGTCTTGAGTAATAAATATTTGAAACTCAGACTAGAAAAGTTAATGAATTCTATTGAATTAAAGGAACATTCATTACTGTGGGCAACAAGAAACCAAGCATGAACAGCTGTTTTTGTGTTTTATAGATAAATAACGAAAAGTAAAGATAGGGCGCAGGAATGGCAGCTCGATGTAAGCTTTTCCCTTTTTGCTTTCAACTGCTCTCAAATTGAATCTTTATTTATATCTTGAGTGAAAACATTGCTACAGTCATAGAAAAGGAATATTTTTAAACATATGCATAACTGATTATTTTATGGGCAGCAGACGGACAAAGTATTACAATAGACAGAAAACATTCCAATTGCGTTATAGCATTAATGACTGCAAGATATTTGTATGCTTCATAGTTTAACTGAAATCGCGACGGGGTATTTATTTTATGTTTAGCAATTTTGTATCTTTATTGTAGATTTCAATAATTTGAAACTGAAACATTTTTGAAATGAAAGGCATTGAAAGCGGCTATTTACATTGAAAGCCTTCATCGTAAAAAATAGAAAAGTTTTCATTTCTTTGAAAACAGAAATGCATTTTAAATTTTGAGAATAAATTTTTCAAAAATAAACAATTCAAATTATTCGGCATTTGAAGACTATTAGTTAAGCTAGAAACTAAGAGTCAGATGCTTTTCCATCCATTTAACCCGAGAGAATGCGCGCCTCCTTAGCGAACGCTAAGACGCGCGGGGGGGGGGTCATGGAATGACCCCAAACTGAAATTCAACCCTGCGCTGTTAGAATCAGTATATTTTTAGTTGAAAAAATAACTGTTTTGACTTTCATACATTGAGAATACAGTGCTTAATACAAATCAAATATAATCCTTTATTATCGATCCTATTAAAATTCGAAGTTAAACAAGCATATGTATATATGTCCTTCTATCTTCTCACGAACCACTGAATCCTGAAACTAAACATGAGTACCAAAAGATGGAAAATAATCCATGGAATCCATTTCGACTATTTAAATTCCGAAATTGTAATTAGTTAAAAACATATTAATTAAAAACGTCAAAATGAATGAATTGATGTGCTGCCATCTATTGGCAGCATGGTGAATTCATTCTCGGCGGATTCATTTTTCCCCATATTATTAGTTTTCGCATCCGGTGTTGCATTTTTACTTTCTCGTATACGAAGTATACAAAGAGAAAGTATTGTAATCGTCACGAAATTCCAACTCGAGATTTCGGAGAATCTCCACGTTTTAGACCTCCCTGAGTCCGAAAAACACAATTTTGGAATCATGTCTGTCTGTGAACACGATAACTCGAAAACTATTAGAGCTACGGGAAGGAAATTTGGTACGTGGTCTTTAAACATAATTTGTAGGTTTCTATCAAATTTTGGACAAAATCCGTTAACGGGAAGTGTGTCTGTCTGTATGTCCGCAGCCATATGAACTCTCAGAAACTTGAATAGTTAGATGGATAAAATTTGGTACACAGTTTTATCGTCGTGAATGTAGGTCCATATAAAATTTTGAGCCAAATCCGTAATAAAGAGGCGTTCAAATTGCATATTCAATTTCTTTTAATCCGATTCTCATGCGCATGCGTACTGGTAGCAATCTGTTATTGTTGTAAATTTTATTTAAAACAATAGATATTGTTTTCAAACATGAATTCTAACAATTTTTTATTGTTGTAAATAAAATTCAAACTGATGTCATTATTTCAGCAAATAATTTATTTACTCGCTTTTGCAATTGTTACGGTTGTGGTAGTATAAATTGTTTTCTTGCGAATTCAATTCCAAAGCAGAATTTTCGCTTTAGTATTCATTGCATTGTCTATTTTATCGCGCCTGCTTCAAAGTAATTCTTTTTTGAAACGTGGCAACAGATATTTGATTTCAGGTTTGTTTGTTTGTTTCATTTTCTCGTATACAAAGATAAAGTATTATAATCGTCAAAAAAATTCGAACTCGAGATTTTGACGAATCTCCACTTAGAAAGTATACGAGAAAGTTTAGGGGAGATCACTGCCGCTGGTTTTATTTATTTAACGGAAGTTGGTATTTCTTTTTGAGCGAGCTTCTGTGTTTGGATTTATTAACAATGGAAAAAAATAGCTTTTATGCATTTTTCTTTCTTTTTTTGTATTAAAGTGTTTAACTTCGTAACGTTTGTTAGGGAAAGTAAGTGACAATATTTGTTGATTGTAGAGGAAAACGGAGGCGGGGCATATGAAAGTATATGTATCCCAAGGTCTCACCTGACCTCATTTCTCTCCGCCCGGGAATATCCTATTATTCGTGATAACCCGTGCAAAGCCGGGATACACAGCTAGTTCACTAATAAAGCACGGATTTCTAGAGTACTCGTGCATCGCTTTCGCGTGAAACGTTTAGTACGCATTTCTTGATAAATATATTTGTTCACTACAATTCACTGTATCATGTTATCGTTGATGAATAACTCCCAACTCTTCGCAGGACTTGTCACATCTTTAGCTGGTTTTTTTATTCGGGGTAAGTGCGACACAAAATTATGACAACGAATATTCTGCCTAATTTTTTTTTATGCATTGCACGCCATCTTTTGATGAAAATCATTCCAGGTTAATCACAGCTTCATTTCCAGAATCTCCGTCATCTTTCGCTTCGGTATCACGTTCGCTAAAACTTTCATGACCTGTAAAAATCTCTTCTAAATCATCTACAGGTCCATTATCTTCATTGTCATGTCTGGTTCTTCATCAGTTTCAACTTCAGCAAAAAGTTTAAGTAAACGCTCCATTTCGTTTTCGTATGTAGTCGGCATTGAGCGAAACTTCAATACGGTAAATACTTCAATTCGGCAAGGAAACAACAAGCTGACAAGTATCAGTTACGCTAAATAACTGGTCTGTGGGAAAGACGCGCGGGGTCATTCAATAAACCCTGTAACTGACCAAACGTGTGTTAGGGGATCAAAAATTTCGGAAATATTTTCTTAATACTCAGAAATGGCAGAAGGAGTGACTAACTCAGCTACTGATAAGAAAGGAATGAACAAGTGGCTAGTTTTGTAGGAATCTGAGTTTTCTTAGGGCTTGGGGACATAAAATGAACCGTCCTCTCGGGTTAAAATAGATTCATGAGAACTCCATGCGATTAATTGTGTGATTATTTATAATTTTTAAAAAAGGAAGTCTTTAAAATCATTTTGCAATGAGCATTTCTTTAAAATTTGCTAAATAATAATCTTAAACTGAATGCATCTTGTCGAATGGATTCGTTATCCATTAACATCTTATTTATTTATTTTTTATGACTAATTTTGAGTTGCCGCAATTATTTTGACAAAATTTTGCACAAGATAGGAACGGGAGTTTAAAGTTTAAGCTATATTTGCTTAGTATTTTAGAAATGTCCTATTTAACAAAACTTATCTACATATAAGGTGTGTCCAAATCAAAATTAGACCTCAGCTGTATCCTAGTGAGTTAATATGATTGCCGATAGATGGCATTGTCGTATTCCGAGTTGCACATGCGTACTTAAGGTCCTCGCATCAATATCCTCATTTGCGAGTTTTTTACGCGGTTCGTTGTATGATGGATTCCTCCAGATCAGCACAAAGATCAGTTATCCAATTTCTTCGCGCAGAGAGCAGTGTCTTTCACGGTGCACCATATTCCGGTGGTGTCAGCGTTATGAGGCGGAACGCGTAAACATCAAGGACTTGTCACTCCCTGGACATGCGCACGTTTTGACCAACAGTGTCACTATTTCGACTGTGGATGAGATCATATGGCAGAATCATCGGATCACCACACGTGAAATTGCTGTTTAACTGCCGATAAGCAAAGGAACTGTGCATCACATAACCCACAAAAAGCTTGGTTATGGCAAAGTTTGTGCACAGTGAGTTCTCAAGCATCTCTCATAGAATCAGAATACGGCGAGAATGGGCGTTTGCCTGACCCAGCAGTTTGTACAATGAAGCCATCCACTCCCTTCCTAGTCGCTGGGCTCAGTGTATGAATGTCAATGGCGATTATTTATAGTTGTACTGTTCCACGTGAATTTTAATTAGAATATTGCTATTAAATGTTCTCAACATATAACTGTAGTCTCCTTTACAATTGGGCACACTTTATATAAACGAAACAAAAGATGTCTATGAAATGAAATCTACTGACTCTTTATACAGAATCATTAGATTGGCGACAGAATCAATACTTTCTCTAGTACAGATGTTGCTGAGAACTGGAAAAATACAAATTTTAAAAAAGTTATTTTAGTGTCTTTAAATTCGTTTCCAGTTAACTGTTTAGAGGAAAATTATATTCCTCTTTCTTGCCATCAACATTAGCCTTCAGTGTAATTCGAACAGAAAGAAACCAATGTCATTCCATGATACATGCATGTCACAAAAGAGGATATCCTTTTAAGAAATAGGTGGCTTCTGTGGCCCGCATCTTTCAGCTCTTCCTTCAGCGCTAGCATTTCTTTCAAATCGGACCAACATAAAAAGCGTTTCCCCTGAACTTCGGAAATTTCATTGGGAAACGTGCTTTGAATATTCCCATTGCTGTTTCGCTTTGTGGGGAATTTGTTCCCTTTTGGAGACATCAAAGACATCAGAAATGATGGTTCGTACACAACTGCTGTTTCGTTTCGTAAGCACCATTGCAGATATTTGAACGTGCATCCTAAGAAGCCTTATTTTACTTTTAAATTTAAGCAGAGTTCGGAAAACATTTATACAATTCATTGTAATTCAACTCTAATATTTATACAGAAAGGATGGTAATTTTATTTAAATAAAACTTATCTAATAAGATTTACTTACAAACATAAGAGATTTAATAAAGGCTCTTTTTATTATCAAAAATTATTATCCGTAATTATACGTCTAAGAATAATTGAAAAATTTGGTTGATTATTGCATATTATCTCTATCTTATAATATCATATAATTTATGTGTTATTGAAGGATAATTTTCATATAAATAATATTTTTATTTTCTCAATAAGCTCATAAATATTTTGTGTCCGAACTTTTTTACTTAATTTCAACTCTGAGGATTAATTTATATTTTAAACATAATTTTAAAAATATTTACATAAGCAGGAATATTTTTAAAAGAATACAAATCCCAATTTATTGACTTCTTTGGCATTCATGTATTTTATTTTTTAAATAGAATTTTGTTTCCTTTAAATTTTGTTCAAAGACAAATTACGTGCTTGAATAATGAATAATGCAGATATTTGTACAATAAAATAACCGCGAGTGTATTTTTCAGTCTTGTGATTGTAATATTTAATTAGAATTTCTTTAGTTTTTCTCCTTCTTGTGAACATGCCTACTAAAATAGTAAATGCGGCGTTTTATTGTCAAACCATTAAAAAGATACTTAATCCGTACGGAGTGAAATCCAAGATGCTTGTAAATAAAGTAATTAGTGAATGAATGAGTGTGAATGAATTTCCTTTTATTGTAAAACTGTCATTCATGTCGAATAATTAGTTATCGACACCAGCATATACGTATACTTTTTTTATAATTAGAAAATTAAAAAAATCACATTTGCTCGTAACGAAATATTTTTAACAATATTTATTGTTCTTCTTCGATTTTGAGAAGTTGAAGATGTTTTTAAAGTAGATTGCCTTCTGTAGTCATGGAATACTTATCCAAATAGCGTTTTATTCTTCAGATATTTTCTCGAAATTGAGACTGTAAATGCTTTTTATTACATTGTTGTTTGGCGATACCGGAATCTAGAATCTTTTTCTATTCATATCTTCAAACTATCCAAGTTGGCCTCCATTTTCCGCACTTTTAAATAAAAATGAATCATTTTTAGGGTTTCTAAACCTTTCCACAAAAAGCAGAAAAAAGTACCAGATATTAAATAATAAATTTTAATAAATTGTATATTTCACAGAATGAATCTAAATAGTGATTAATTCAATTGTGAAATGAGTTTGGTTGTGTATTATACATAAAAGTTTACACAGGAAATATTTTTTTACTTAGCGGAATTCCATTTGGTATATTGAGAAGTCCTTTCGAAAATAGATGGGGTCATGCGCTATAAAAAATTTCAAGCTGTGTTCTCTGTGACAGTTTCTTCTCTGAATTAAATTGCGTTATGCTGCACTTCATATAGTATCTTTAAATTTTCCATTTAGCCGAAACAAACGCAACACACAAAACATTAATATTTAAGTAATTCCACCTACGGAAGTTTTAAAATGAGAATCACAGAAAATACTGTTTTCTTAAAAATAAACGTTTAGGCTATAAAATGGATATGTTTCAATAAAAAGAACTTTGCAAAAACTACAATTTAATGATGACTTCTGCTTAGTGATTGAGATATTTAAGTAAACGTCAATATTAATGTTTCACATGTCGTCACAGTCACACGACAATCTTTATTGCGCATGTGATCTAAACTATATTTATTTATACGTTTTTTCACTCTGTGCCGCAATGTAACTGCATTATTTTTGCTGCAAGGTGTGTGAAGGGGAAATTAGCAGAGTTTAGTATGCAGAGATGAGGAACAGTTTGAAGTAATCATCGTTTATCTTTAAACACATAGACATGAGACAATTATAACGATATAGACATGAAGATGTTTACAAGTACATAGTTAGAAGCAAATATATAGCCTGTTACCAGCTCTCCGTGACAAAAACATCAAAATGAAATCATGGGATACATGTGACGTCATGCAGCGACGTATCGCAACATAACATCATCGTACGTATGACATCATCGCAATTTCTGTGATTGGTTGAATATTAAATGAGGTAGTGTTCCTTAAACATCGATAGTTCAGCTATCGATAATGCAGTCGATAGTTTTTCCAACTATCGACTGACTGAAACTATAGATACTATCGATGGTATCGATAGTTTTCTCCCCGGCGATACTATCGATAGGTGTTTCTCCAGTCAATAGTTTAGAAACTATCGACACTATCGATAGTTCTAGTCGATAATTTTGAAACTAATAATTGATAATATCGAAAATTCCAGTCGATAGTTTTACTGAAAATGCGCCTATCGATAGTATTGGCTGGGAGAAAACTATCGATAGTTTTGAGAAAGTCGATATTATCAGTTGTTTCAGTCGATAGTTGCGAAAACCCAACGATATCGACTTATCGACACTATGCACCAGGTTTTCTTCCCGAAGATACTATCGCTAGGTGTTTTTCCAGGCGATAGTTTAGAAACTATCGATGGTTTCAGTCGATAATTTTGAAACTATCGATAATATTTATAGTTCCAGTTGATAGTTTTAAAACTAT
>BGPR01047509.1:0-11777 GCA_013235015.1 Araneus ventricosus | reverse complement strand
GAAAAAGCAAAATCTTTTAACTGTAAGATAATTTAGGATTTCAGTGCTGTTTAAATTCTTATTAATTATACAAAACCGAATGTTCTGTAACGTTCGTGAATGATGCTCTATTTTTAATTAATTTTTCAAATTTTTAACAGGACAGATTTAACCTAATTTGTCGTAATAACTTGATTACCGTGTTGTGACTTGAGTAAGGAAAATTAAATCTGACGTCGGAGATAAAATACCCTTACGTTTATGTTGTTGTTCGGCGACTTTGCAATGTTAGTTGGCTGTGATCCAGGGGTGTAGTGGAGTCGGAACACCATTCGAGCGCTGCTTTTTTTTACGAGAAATATCCCACCGGGGGCACCACTAGCACACGGATGAAAGGCCGTCGGATAAGTAAGGTTCTCGCTTTCCTGGTGAGTATATTAATGGTAGGGACCTGGGCCCCCTTACCAGTGATAGTATGTACCTCCTTGAGGGGTCGGGCCGTGGCCTGTGAAGGCTGCATGGACTCCGGCCTCAGTACTCGAGCTATTGAAGCGGCTGTTATTCAGCTTTCCAGGGTGCTGCGACAGGGCGGGGTGATTCTGGTTTCGAGAAACCAGATTCTGAAAACGTCCTAAAAAAAGTGCGATTTTTGTCAGCCAGGTTAGAGCGTTTCCGTACTGCTTTTAGAGCTTCCCGACACTACTTATTTTGCTACTACACCCCTGGCTATGATCACGTCAGCCGGATGTCTTTTTACTGCCGTACTATTATCGTAAGTTGCAGGTTTTTCCGGAATTTATGCTAATGATTTCATAGTCTTCATCCCACAACCCTGCGATTGGTTATTGCCTTGGTTGGTGTTCAGGGCCACCGAGAGCCGAGACAGGCCCCGGGGCAGAGTACTGGCATATCAGCCCCCTACACCAGGGATGGCGAACCAATGGCACGCGACACAATATTTTGGGCACGCCACAGATCACAAAGTTCACTATGAAGTATTGACAGTACTATTTGACGGCACGTCTATGACCTCATTAAACATTTTTTTTAGAAAAAATGGCACGTTGATGCATAAAGGTTCGCCACCCCTGCCCTACACACTCAACACTTCCCCAATAACCTCTCCATGCCCTCAAGATAATAAATACTAGGCTGTAACGAATAGCACATCCTTGTCTTCTGGATGATTTATTTATATTGCCCAAAATGTTCTCCGTTAGCCACTATACACATTTGCACTCTGGACTGGATTTCTCGCTGCACACTGTGCAACATGGCAGGTGTTACGGAGGCACAAGCATCAGTAATGCGTCATCGAAGATCCTGCAATGTTGACGGAGGGGTCGCATATACCTGCCCTTTTATATATACATATACCTTCCCCATAAGAAGTCCAATGGGGTCAGGTGAGCGCGGGGGCCTTTCTACGAAACCACCATACCCGATTACTTAATTCTGGAATGTCTCCATTAGGTATTGCTTAACGTTTGAAATCTTATGCGGAGGGGCGCCATCATGTTGGAACCATACATTTCGGAGTTGGTGCAACGGTAGATTCTCAACAAAGTCGGTTATTACATCCTGCAGAAGCTCCACCGTTGCCCCGTTAGCCTAGATATTTTTCAATCACTATAATGAAAAACCTTCTGATAGTCATTGGATTCTGGGTTACAGTAGGTTCGAATTTTTTTATCCACGGTGGGGGAAGGGAAACAGCATCTTTTTGGGAAAGTATACGAGAAAGTTTAGGGTAGACCACTCCCTCTGGTTATAGTAGTAGTCTCTGGTGAACAGGTATGATGTTCCATCCTCATTTGTATAATACATGAAATCCATGTGATTTTTATACCAGGCATGGTTGAGTTGGGCTGTGTGTTTGGAGAGATGATTTTGCAAGATCAGCAGAAAGTTCTCAAGGTTTGTAGAGACAGTCAGTAAAACACGCAACCGGTGGGGACAGAAACATGGTCCTCACGTTTGCCCTGCGCCACAACACAGGCTGGTATTTAGTCCGTAAGGTGGTCTTTTCTCGCTTCGTTCGCGTTTCACGACGCCATAGTTTTGAAAATCACAATCAAACAAATGTTCACTTTTTACATTCTGTATTGTGTATTAATGTGCGCAAGGTATCTTTTCGTACTAAATCGAGAGTGCTCTACAACTTTCTAATTGACTTTTTTCTCGTAACTTTCACAGTTTACGGGATAGGACCGCTAATTCCAAAATTTGTCGAGAGATGGCGTTGTAAGTTGTCTCATCGAATAGCGCATAGCCTTTTTACTATACTTAGACACCAGCTTTATGGTCTAAGCTGTCACCGTTGAGAAGTTGAGGGGGTGTAACGGATATAAGTGGGAATCCTCTATATTCTTCTTCACTTCTACTTACCACCCATTAAAACATTTCTCTTTTTCTTTAACCCTTCAACTGTGGGTACTTTCTTATATATGCGGTTTATAAACCACACCCACAGTTAAAGGGTTAAAAGTTATTTAACCTGATAATGCTTACTCTCCCCCTTAAAATTCAATAAATGTTAGGAGATTTTTTGATAATAAGTGCATTGAAATGTAATTCTGCAATATTCTTTGTTAAATATGTATTTTAAAAAATATTATCCTGAATTTATTCGGCCGAATATCTGTTTAGCATTCGGCAAGATTGCTCTTGCATCATAATTGCAGACTTATAAAGTTATTAAATACATTTACGTACTATGTAACTTAAAACTGAGTAAATGTTATGAGATTTTTTTGGATAAAAAATGCAATGAAATATAATTCTGAAATATTTTTTGTTTTATTATTTGATAGTGTATTTAAAAAAATTATTATTTTGAAAATATTCAGCCTAATATCTGCTTAGTATTCGGCCAGCCGAATGTTTGGCAAAAGGACCGAATACCGAATAGTTGCCGAATATTCGTTATATCCCTAATAAGTACTAATTACCTAATTATAGTGAATAAAACTTGAATATTTAATTAACCTTTAACTTGGTCCAGTAATCTATTAATTTCTCTCTCCTTCACCTTCTCTTAGCCCACTCCATATATATTCACTGTCCACTCCACTCTGTCTCACTCTATATAGTTCCTCCTTATACCATTCAGAGGAAATAAATCTAAAAATCTAGTTCAACTTATACCAGGTCCATTTTTTATGGATAAAAATAAAATACTCCTGAAAGTAAGAAATATGTATTTTTCTTTATCCTGGGCCGGCAGGCCCCAGGGACTTTGCTCCTCCCCCTCTCGGCGGGCCTATAGGTGTTAACCTGGTCATCTGACTATGGTTGAAAACGCCGAGGCCCACCTGTAATAAATCTCATGTAGGTTGAAAGTGGGACAAAACCTTAAAAAAAAAAAAAAAAAAAATTGCCTTCACATTTGACATCCTCGACAGATGTGGCTGCATAAATGTAATGTTTTATCAAGCACTAGCTGTACGCGCACGGCGTTGCCCGTGGAATCAGGGCTTCAAAAAAGTGGGTGAAAAAAAGTGCCCACAATGGCACGAAAAAGTTTTGAAAAATAAATCAAAACAAAAAATACACATTATTGATATTTCCGCTTATTTTTCTTTGCGAATGACGTCACCTGCCGCGAAGAAGGTCACGTTGCAACAATGCATTGTGGGATGGTCCGGAGAAGCCCTCGCTGTTAAATCTCGCTACGAAAAAACTGTTTGAACCGATCAGGGAAAAATTAATTTATAAAAAAGTAAAAACGATATTTTAATAGTTCTTGTTTTAAATCCGACATAAACGTTCCATTTGTAGGCTGAAAAAAAAATGAAAATTATAGAGATGTTAGAACGTCAGATGTGATAATTTAAAGAAATCTTTATTAAAAATTACCATAAAAGTGACTATTTTTCAAAATTCAGTAAATTATGTTAGAAATTCAAAATTAACTTCATTAGAACGGAAATCGCGTGCTCTTTCCGATGGTGTATCTACTTTTGTCGTACAGTTATCCGAAACCATGCTATTGAGAAATTAGTGCGAAAAATCACCCAAAACAACACAAAACATTAAATAAAAAATTTTCTAGATTAAATTTTAAAATTTCGGCTTCGAGGTGCATTGAGTCACCATTAAGACTACCTGTGTGCCAAATTTCAAGCTTGTAAGTGCTATAGATTCGTCTGGACATCGCACGCAGACACACGCACAAACATTGCCTTTTATAAGTATAGATAACATTTATATTTAAAATCAAACGCACATTATCATAGCGTGCTAAAGACTACTCTGGTTGTGTTGTTAAGAAACTCCGCTTTAAGATCGGTAAAGCGCTGGTTGCATAACCGGCTTCCTCTACGTTCGGACATGTATGCTGCTTGTTAAATAATTATCTGACATTGCATATAAAATGTTTTTATGGTAGTATAGAAAGTGGCATACAATCGTCATTTTGACCATCATTTTCAAAAGCCTTCAGGTAATTAATTGCGTATAAAGAACGTAAACCTAATTCATCAAAGCAATCAGTGAACAAGTCGATTTAAAATACCGGTAATTTATGCTTTATTATGCAATTATTTGCTAGTACATTTTTTACAGTAGTTCTATAAAGTGAATTAATAATATGGTTTTATAGCGCAAGAGCCATCATAAACAAATGTTACATGCTAGACTAATGTAAAAACTTTAAAGCATTTTTCATATATCCAAGAAGATAGGAAAGACAGTCCCCCAGCCCCAACCACTGGACAGGTTTCGATAATTTTTATTTTTTATGGAAGCTTATGACGCTTAGATAGGGGAGACCGGGGTTAGTTGTTACACGGGGCAAGTTGTTATATACGAATTTTAAAATAACCATCGGAAGAAACTCACTTAGCCCTCATTCGTATGTCTTCCTCACCGAACATTGGAGTGCCTGCAGTTAATAGCAGAGAGAATTCTTCTGATAATGTTGATTTTGTGCCTGTTAATAATTTTCGTTTTAAATTTTAATTTTTTTATTTGCAGCGGAACCTTTAGAGGTATCTTTTTAACTTCTATACCAAAAGGAAGCCTAGATTTCTGGTAATTGATATTATACTTAAAAAAACTGTGTAATATACCACTCACACGTAGCAAGATAAAAATTATCATCACATGGGGCAACTTGTTACAATTTCCTTGAAACTACTTGTTACAGTGTAAGAACTTGCCCCGAGTAAGTTTTTATTGTACAAAACAAGATTTCTTTTTAAAATTGATATGAGGAACTATAAAAGACAGAACGCCGCCCCATGTCCCCGTGCCTGACGTCATTACAGCGACCGATGGATGAGAAGACAACTCCCCGGGAAGCATTTCTGGAGGCAGCGGAAGTAGTGATGACTAGTTGCTGTTCATTGCGAGATGCGACTGGTAAATATGGAAGTAATTTCATGACATTCCAAATATGCTGCAGTAAAATGAAAACTGCTATCGATGGTTAGTCGTATTTCAACTCAATTTCATTTTATAATTTAATCAATTTAAGCGTAATTAAATTGAATTAAATAACTAATTAAATAATATAGATAATTTATTAATTTTGAAAGATTTTTCTTGATGATGCTCCATACAACTTGCAAAGTGCGATATCACCGGTCTTCGATCCCCCCTCTTTCTTCCCCACGCAGCGGAATTCTGATTAGGTAGCCTGGAAGCGAGGTCCCATTCTAGGCAAACGCTTTGATTTGCCGCTACCCTCGAATAAGGGTCCCACCTAAAGAATCGGCACAAGAAGGCCTGGAATTTGGTTTGGTTGGAAATCCAGGTTTTCCCAGCCGCTATGCTATTTTCCATAGGCTTTCGACCTTGACGATTGTTTTTTCCTTGCCGTGTATATAGAGATATGAATGGCCTACTTAACGTTGGTTATCCACTGGAATGGATAGCCATAAAAATGAAATATGATTCTTCGAGGCAGAAGATAAATCACTCGTGTGGGGGGAGCGTTGGGAGGGAGAAAGTGAATGGGAGTTGCGGGTGGACTGGAGAAATCAGGGCGGGGAAAGGAGGGTGCTTTCTCTAAAACACGAAAATCTCCCGTGTAGGCTGGAGTCAGTCTGGCGAGAGGAAGAGTTGGGGGGGATCTAGGCAGCCGGTAGTGCGCTTTGGAGCACCCGTGAATGACTTGCCTAAATCTATCGTCTTAATCAGTAGAAAACAGACCGATCTTTAGGCCAAATGGAATGGATTAGATTGCTGGTGAATGCCCAGCTTAAGAGGGTCGTGTAGATCAAGAATATTAAAAGTCAGTGGATGACTGAAATAATGTCAAGAATTCTAAGACTCTTAATAGAACTGAATAAACAGAGGGTGTGAAAGGGAGGCTGTTTGTAATGATATTATTTAGAGTTTTAATTATAGCTAGCTTTACGTGGAGAAGTCAATAAAAATGTACAATTCCTAAATAGATAATTTTGGTGCGAGTTTTTTTCTCCTCAGAGTAGTAAGAGCGATTGGAATGTCGAGTTGGTCTCTCATTGAAATGTAAAGCGTAAAACGCTTATAAAGCGGGCTATTCACATCTTTTCCAAACTGGAATTTTTTGGAACACGGGAAGGAAAAAGCAATCGTCAGTTTTAAAAACCGATGGAAATTAGCATAGGGGAAGCTGGAATTCCAACGAACTCAGACTCCAACACTTCCTGCGCCTATTCCAATTTGGGGCTTCGAACGAGGGTAGCGGTAAGATCAAAGGATCTGCCTAGATTGGGACCTCGCTTCGAGGGTTGCAATGAAACTCGAAATTTCCCGTGTGGGGGAATAGGAGAAGGGTGTAACAAGATGTCTCAAAACAAAATAAAAAATAGTAATGATATTCAGATTCGATGAGTCTTGTTTTGAAGGCGGGAGGAGGAGTAGAGGGGATCGAAGATCAGTGGTAGCGCACTTTGGAGCCTCAAGTGAATGACGTGCCTGATTTTCGGACTTGAATGGATGGAAAAAAACCAGTCTCGGGGCAAATGGAATGGAATGGAGTACAGGTGAATTGCCGGTTTTACGTGCTAAGGTTATTTCTGAATGGGAAATTCACCGTCAAATCGTTGAATTTTATGGTGGAACATGCAATAAGCTTTCAACATGTCGCGAATTGCTGTCGCTCTTGACTGTGTGGGCCATGTCCCTCACCACCTGCCAAACTGAAAATTTGAAATAAAGCTTTAAGTGAAAGTGTTAGGAAATTCTGCATTTTAAGCTACGAAGATTGCATCTTTTCTAAATTGTCTCTCGTACCGTTACTCTAAGATTCGAAGCATTCTTTCTTTAAGATTTTTACGTCATTTCTTTGAGCTAGTCACTTCACTTGACATCCATATTAGCAGCTATTTAATCGGAATCGTATGACGTTGTCTATTCGATTCCCGCAGCTGATATGTAGATCTACTGATTATTAGCAGAGTATATATACTTGTCTCTACTATGTCATTTTGGTACGGTCTGTAGGTCCTCTAAGCATTCTCTCCTCGGAGAGACTTCAGTGCTATGTAAGCAGCTACTGGTACTGTACCTATAAGATGTAGGACAAGTATCAACCCTGTTAAATGGAAATGTGGTTATCTGTAAATATGTTCTTAAATGTGGTCGTCCAAACAAATGTCTCTTTTAACTTATATGATTCGTCATTTCTGAAACAATAAGAAGTGCTCTGTCTCATAGAAATTCCACTGCAATAAGCCAGGACGCTTTTAGCTTATTATATAGCAGCTCTTCATAACAAGTGTTACTCAAGCTGTCTGTCTCTATTGGAAAACTCGTTTCCTGTACCTAACAGAAAGATGTGATACCGTTCCCCATATAACTTAGATTTGGTTCCTAGTGATTACTTCTCTATCTCGCACAACTGAAGGATCACTTGTCAGGAACAACAGGTTCTCTTCAGACAGTGAAGTCGAGACAGCTACTAAGAAGTGACTGAATGAGCAGGAACATAGTTTCTACCAAGCCAGAATGAGGTCTCATAAATACCTCGTTCGATTTGAGGAGTACACGGAAAAGTCCTGCGTTGGTCCTCTTGCATTTCATTTGTATTGTATGCCTGCCTTTACTTTGCAAGTTTTTGAGGCATTTTAACCTTTTTTCTGATCAACCTACATAATAGTATTAAACCTCTAAAATTTGCAGCTAATTTTAATAAGAAAAGTTTTCCTCGATATTTTGAAAAAAATAGAGAGATCATGTTAACTTCGCTATTATGTTTAGCGCTTTCTCTTAAATTATCAATCTCTATTGCAGATTATTTTAACAGTGGAAATAGAGCAACAGCCGACACCGATCAAAGACGCTGAGTTAAGAAGTATTCATGGCTTCATTCGAGTACGAGCAGAATCTTCCGTACATCCTGAGAAGAAAAACATTTTTGCAACTCAAAATTGGCTTAACTTCGTCATTTTTACTTTGTTTGATTATGCCCCCTTACAATAAAGAGGCCTTAATATTTTCTTTAATATATTACATTGCAAGTATGATTGCTGCGGACAGAGACCTGCTGGTATATATATCATATTTAATGGGAATCATACTACGGAACAATTTTTCTAAAGGTGTGTTTTATTGGACTGTTTATTTTGTCGCTATTTGCTGTCAAGTTGTTATGTGGAATTATTCGCTTATGAAATAATCCTAGAACTCAAATCTTTTGTGAAATTTTATGCACTTAATAGACTTCCAAATATTTTTGTACTGTTTTTAAATAAATGCCAAAAAATATATATATTTGTTTCTTATTTTCAAATAATTTTTAAGTAACAACGATTGATTAAAATGGGTAAAGTAGATATTTCTGCATTCACTCTTCCTGTAACATACGTCTTTGTAACGACGAGAAGTATGCAATAGCGGTAGAAAAGGAGTTTTTTTGCCTAGGACAGACAGCATGGCAAGGCATAGGCGCCGACAAAACGGAGAAAATTGTAGGACTAAGCAGCTAAAATTGGGGCAAGCGCGCGATGTTGAGAAAGCTAAAATGGCAGCATGGCAAGGCATACGCACAGACAAAACGGAGCAGATTGTAGGACTAAGCAGGAAAAATTGGGGCAGGCGCGCAATGTTGAGAAAGCTAAGATGTAATGATTTTTATGGGAAAAATGAATATTTGTGAATACAGTAGTTATTTTTATATTACAGTTAAATGTTTAACATAGTTAAAGATGACCGAATTTTTAAAAGACTACAGACGCAAGGACATATGTTGACTCGCCACTTGCGTTTAGCATTTTGGTTAGGTGATAAATGTATGATACCTTTAGTCAGATTAGTTGTGGAACTCATGGAATGAAGATACCTGTATGGCTGCTGAGTTAAAAGCCTCTATGTTTTAAGTTAACTGCGGAGAAGTTCTTACCAATAAAAAATTCAATTAGTGTCCATTAGTTTTTACTGAGCTATTAGTGCGCGGACAACATATAAAAATTAATAACGAACTTAAATGCACGATTAATTCGTTCCACGCTGTATCGAAACGGTGATTAAGCGAAAGTAGCATATTCAACACAATTAGAACAGTGCGACGGGAAAATTCGTGCTATAAAAAGAAAATTCAAGTTAGTTCAGGTCGACCAATGTGAAATCACGTTAGATCATTTGATTTCGCATTGGTTATCGCACTTTTTGTACCATTTAATATAGAAACCATGTTGTCAGAATGCTGCGTTGTGGAAGGGCTGACTTTAGTTTTTTTCAGGTAAATTTTGTCATCCTAGAGCAAAATATACATGAAACGACTGGCATTGGAAGGACTGACTGTAGTTTTTTTCTTTTCCCAGATAAATTCTGCCTTCTTTGAGCAAAATATACATGAAACGACTGGCATCGTATACGTTTTATATGCAATGAAACCTCTTCAGTACACCGTTTAGCCTAGATCCCAATTCATTCTTTTCATTTCAATGCTGAAAAAAATGAATTTTTATACCATCACAGATAGTGTATCGGCTACTCTTAACTTTCAACACATCGGATCTTCTCTGTATAAGTAAGCTGACTATCGCCAACCCGATGGAACAATAATGGTGGTGTGGCTCTTTGGACCCATCTCCGAAGACAGTTCGTACCCTGGTAAAACGGGGATTGTTGCATCAGCTGCTCGTAATGTGGGCTATAATGCAGGAACCTCAGTGCCTGACTATTTTGTCGCGGAGGCCGGTCTTTCATGTGTTACCCGGATGCTACGGCAGGGCGGGGCGATGTTCCTTGTGGCTTATCTCTACTAATAATAAAAGTGAATACGTGTCTGTGTTGAATTTGTGAAGCTGTTACAGCATCCTTAAAACGCGGTTCGTTCCCTTTGGTGAATAAACCCTGCACCAAAATCTCTCAGGAAAATGACTCATTTTGAGAATGATCTTACGTGCAGTGGCGGCGATTGGGTGAGAAAGTGGGGGGGGCAAAAAATTTATTGATATCTAAAAGTACACTGAAGTATAGGGGGTTAAACGACCAAATTTAAAATTTTTTTATACGAAATTAGCTAACTTACCCGAATACTATTAATTTTAATGTTTCCCAGTTTTAAACAGCTAAAAAGAAAAAAAAATTAATTCCCCCCCAAAAAGTGAGGGGATGAACTCGCCCGCTTACCCGCCACTGTTACGTGTAGAAGCACGCCCCGTTACAAACTGCTCCCCTCGACTTTCTCGTTTACTTCCACAATATGGCGCTTTTTCGTGTTTCAATGTGAAGAGAATTTAGTATGCAGTTCGGAGCTCTACCCTTTGTTCTGTAAAATCCCAAATGATCTGCCCCCTTCATGAATATTCTATTTTTAATTCTGCTTTCAAATTTTTCAAGAGGACTGATTTCACTTAAAGTGGAATGATCAACTGATTGCCATGTTGTGGGCCTGTGTGTGGAAAATTAAATCTGACGTCGAAGATCAAATGCCCTTATGTTATGGTGTGACGAATTTACAGCGTTGGGTGGCAATGGTCACGCGAACACAACATCTCTTTTATGGTCGTACTCATGTCGGGAGTTGCAGGTTTTTCTTGAATTCCTGCAACTATCGGCAAGGTATTCATCGCACACCTTTGCGATAGTCGCTGCCTTGGGATGTGTTCAGAGCCGAGACAGGCTGGGGGGGGGGGATACTAGTTTGCGGGCCCCCACATCCGATACTTGCCCAGTAACTTCTCCACGCCCTCAGGTTAATAAATGCAAATTACCTGAATATATTGAATAAATCTTCAATATTTAATTAACCTTTAACTAATTCCTGTCTCCTTCACTTTCACTCAGTCCACTACTATTTACCCTTTCTTTTCCATGTATATATTCACTATGTCCTCACTTATTCCTCCATTGTATACCATTCAGAGAAAATAAATGTAAAGACATAGTTCAACTCATATCGTCCACCATTTTACATGGATAAAAATAAAATACTCTTGAGAACAAGAAAAATATGTTCCTCCTAAGCCCTGGCCGGCGGGCCTAAGGAATTTTGCTCTCCTAACCTTCCCTGGCGGGCTCCTGGTCATCTGTGTACTGTCGAATGAGAGTTATTACAGGTCCACCTGTAATAACTCATGTAGATTCAAAGTGGGACAAAAAATTTAATAAATGGGTTGAATTAAAGTTTCATCTCACATTTGACATCCTCATCATATGCGGCTGCTTAGATGCTAATCTCTTATAAATATCATAGCGTGCTTAAGGCTACTGTGGCTTTCAGAACGGTGTAGTACGGTTTGCATAACCGGCTTCCTATAAGGTCGGACATGCATGCTCCATGATAGATAATTATCTGACGTTGCAGATCAAATTTTTTTATGATAGTACTAGCCGCCTTCGGCGACCAGCTTGTTCGCTGG
>BGPR01047507.1:0-11779 GCA_013235015.1 Araneus ventricosus | reverse complement strand
CCCCCCCCTCTCTTTTTTTAAATTTTAGCGCCAACCAAATACAGAACTCCATGAATATTTACAGCGTTCACCATTGATGGTTTCGTTGGGTTGGAGCAGCCCATAACACACTGCATCCATCTGATCCCACAAGATACGGAACACCATGAATATTGTTGCTTACTTCACTCTGAACCATCCGAGTGACATAATCGTGTTTTGTGGTGCCATCTGCAGAAATTTTTCATATTTCCCGTGCTGTGTGCAGCAGTTAAATAAATCATGTAGAATGTCGTACAGATTATTTAAAATACGCAATTCATAATTTTTTATTTCAGGGAAAACATTAAACATTATTTATATGCCAACTTCGCATGAAAGTTCCCCATTTCTTAGTCTGGTGACATATGAGTCGTTCAGAAGCCAACGCAGATAAGTCCAGAAAAAAAATAGAGAAAATTCATGTTTTTAATACACTTATTTGATTAGGGAAAGTATATAAAGTCTCCTAATGAAACAAATAGCGAATCTTTTAATAACTAAAACTGATGTTATTAATTCCATCAAAATTAACAAAAACCAGAAGACATAAAAAAATTGACTTATCCGCTTTGATTTCTCAGCGACTCATATCTGTGAATTTCTGCCTACTTACAAGATTGTTTTTTGAATTTAAAAAATATTGTGAGTATACAATAAATGCCATTACAAATTTATTTATCTCATAGGCCTAAATTTCGCATTTAAATTTATATCCTCAAGAGTGCTTTTATTTTGATTCTGCCGGTTAATTGGCGGATGGAAACGACAGATTTCACTGAAGTTTCTCACCCTTTCACAAGCCGTTTCATCCAGTGACATTCTTTCCTTGTTGTTCATATTTTGATGTGATGTTTGTACAGTAGAACTAAAATTTAAACAAGTTCAAACAAACTACAATTTAAATTACGTCTTCTTTTTTAAAATTTTCCTAAAACTGTTTACTTGAAATAATAAAAATAAGTCCACTATTAACTCTGGTCCCTTCATTTCAGAAACGCAACAGGCTAGATGGATTAAATTTAGTATATTATATTTGCTCTAAAACTGCAGATATATCTCGAATTTTGCATCTACTCTGTTGTAGGGAAGAGGTCTGAAATGCATCCTCTATTCGTTTTCATACTTTCTAAACATAATACGCGTCTTGTTGTGTAAATATAGGAGAAATGGAGAGGAGAATCCTCCCATTAGTTTCTCTTCCACTCGTCATAAAATGTATGGAAGTCTAATGCGTTACATTTATGACTTCTAAAACTTTATTAAAACAAATCTGCTGTGAAAAATCATGTTTCTTTTAGAAGCAGAGACCTGACTGATAATACTGTTACGAACATGGAAAGTCGCTTTCCAACAATGTTAGTCTCATGGTTGGGAAGAGAGTTTTACAGGTGTAAGTATGGAATGACTGGCAGCGGCCGCCAGGCCTGGTCACATGGTCTCCGCGACAAATTTGGCGACTTTGGCGACGAAATGTGGGATCTCAAAAGTACAGGAATTTTCTTGATATCTCTATTAGGGGCCGAGATCCGGATTTATCCAGAACCATGTGACGTCAGGGCCTGTCGGGTAGACTATAAATTGGCCGTGCTCGGATTACTCGGAGACTGGGATCGCCTTGAGTGCAAACGTCTTTGGAATCTCTCTTTGGAGTTTTATCCGCTTTGCGAGCTAGTAAGCTGTTAGACGACGGGAGGTATTGAAAGTGCTGTTGCTGTTCTTATTAGTTAATTGCTGTTTGTTTGTGCTGCTAGATACGGAAGTGCTGTTATTGCAAGTGATTTGACTGTTTGTGTAGATAATCTGTATAAGTGTAACAGTTCCTGTTACCTGTGCTTCGTGTTTCCTGAATATTTGTGAATAAATCGTCTTTCTCCCTTATCATGCTTCTTGGACTGTTTCCGCCTTACACCCACAGAACGATTTACGTAACAATACTGTTCTTGCTTGAGAGAGAGAAAAATGAAAAGGCTCGTTTTCTCCTCTTTTCTGAGGAACAGTTATTTTTAACATTTGTGCCTCTTTCACCAGTAACTATTACCGTGAAACAAAACATAAATGCAGAGAAATCTAGTTTTAAATGTTTGTAATATTGAACACGATACTCTCATACTGTAAACCTTCCATTACCTTTGTCATACCATTCTATGACACAGGGTGTCCACAGAGTATTATAGGGATTTTCTTACTTCATAACTCTTGCATGACGATACATTTTATTTCATATTCATAAAGTACAACTAAACTAGTTTTCTTTAATGACATGAATAATGTCAGGTAATTTCCACCTGGGAGCCTTTCGCAGCATGTAATTCATCGATACACAGTAGCGCAGCTAGAGGGATCGGAGGGGGAGGCCTGCCCGGACGGCACTTCAAAAGGGGCGGCAAAATCTGGCATGCAGGAACACAATTTTATAGCCAAGAAGAACAGTGGCACTACTGTTCAGCAACGGATTCCGAGACTACCACTTTTGGACGATTTAACACAGGAAAGGGGTGTCCGGCAATGAGTCATATGAGCACATTTCCGGAGTTCTTTGTTAGATCACGCTCTGTAAAATGTAAACATCACCCTCCCATTCTTCACTTTCCCCCTATTTTGATGAAAATAACTCCGCTCGGCGCATGCGCAAAAGCGCGGAGTGTTTCCGAATCCGTTGCTAAAGAATAGCTCAGTCATCGTGTAGATAAAGAAAAATAAATATTGCAATTAATTCGTATTTTCTGCCTTTTGTCTGTAAATAGCCTATATGAGAAGGAAAGAATGATGATGAACGCATGATTTCACGATTTATATGCAGAGATCTAGGGCTGCAAACGACGAATTTCTAATAAAATGCTTTTTCCTGGGATTTGTTTTAGACTTATGTGCCATATGCAACTTGTACATGAACGGCGGCATGTTACGACTTCGCCCCGGGCGACAGAAGTTTCAGCTACGCCGCTGTAGATACATGGCTGGAAGTCGAGTTCAATCTCGGTCTGTATGTTTAGGTTAGCAAAATTACTTAGTTCATAAAAATTAGGTTAGTTAAAATTTGTTGATTTAAGAACAGTTAAATATTTAAGTATTTTGGACGAAATAAGATCAGCTTTAAAAAACCCCTTTAGGTACCAAAGTTATGGCTGCCTTTTGCGACACGTAACACATCAATACCGAATCCAATTTCCAGCCAAGTGTCTATGAGTAACATGCCGCAAAAGGCTGCCACGCGGAAATTGCCTAATTTTATTTATGTTATTAAAAAAATTTTGAATTTTACTTTACGTATATGTATTATAATATTTATCGTCGTGTTCTTTAATCAAAAGTTATGAGGTATTGAAACTTCAATAATAATTTCTGGACACCCTGTGCATCAAATACAGATATCAAGTTTTTCCCATATGTAGCTATTCCTTTTCTCTAAAATATGCCTGTTTTCACGTAATGAAACTTGTTTGATTTCTCAATTCAACTTCCTTATCTCTCATTTACTCCAATTTGTTGAACATTTCAACCTGTAAATATATAAATAAAAAATAGCATCACCTGCCTTCAAACTTAGCCTAACCACCGGCGTATAGCATAAACCCATTTGCCGTTGACACGACACTAGTGCTTTTATTTAATTTCCAACGCGGAAAATATACAGTTCTTGTGCACTCCTATGTAATAAACAATGTTTAGAAAAGACGCAGAGCGAATACAATGGGAAATAAAACAAACCCACAGCGCAAAATCGTGACAGGAAATACCCGAGTCCATATTTATTAATTCACTCTTTCCAACGCACCCATTACACACTAGAACCCCTCATTGATTGGCTGTGAGAGATCGCATCATCATGGTAATTGCACTGTTGCTCTGAAAACTAGAAAACATCAATTCAATTACGCAATACATGCTGACTTCATTTTCCCCTTTTAATAATTCCCGTTTTGTCTATTTTCCCCAGACGTTGAAAAGCTTAATGTGTTTCCCACCTGTGATAGGGAAGAAGCAAAGCGAGGACAGGATGGTGCCATAATTTTTAGTTCGAATACGGACATGCATGCTTGAAGGGGGGGGGGGTGGAGGGGCAGTGGTCTTGGAGGGTCAAGTGCCTATAAAATTCTAACAGCTGCCTACCAACGAACCTTTTTACTTTCTCGTAAACGAAGTATACAAAGAGAAAGTATTGTAATCGTCAAAAAATTCGAACTCGAGATTTTGACGAATCTTCACGTTTTAGACCTCCCTGAGTCCGAAAAACACAATTTTGGAATTATGTCTGTGTGTCTGTATGTCTGTGAACACGATTACTCGAAAACTCTTAAAGCTACGGGGATGAAATTTGGTATGTGGTCTTTAAACATATTTTGTAGGTTTCTGTCAAATTTTGGACAAAATCCGTCAACGGGAAGTCTGTCTGTCTATCTGTCCACGGTCATGCGAACACTATAACTCAAAAACTTGAATAGATAGATGAATAAATTTGGTACACAGTTTTATCGTCATGAATGTAGGTCCGTATGAAATTTTGGGCCAAATCCGTCAGCGGGCTGACTGTCTGTCGGTCTGTATAATAGCATACTTTTTTTTCCTTTTGAAACGAACTCCATGGGCATGCGTACTGTAGCAGTCTCTGGTAGCAATGCCTGTGCACGCGGTAGGATTACACAACTTTGTCCTTGAAACGGTAACAGTAGAAAATCGGTTCGCGTTTAATCGCACGCATATCTGAATTTGATTCTTTACGTAAATATTTTAGAATCACTTTAATCTACAATGAAAAACCTTCTGATAGTCATTGGATTCTGGATTAGAGTAGGTTCGAATTTTTTTATCCAAGCGGGAGGAAGGGAAACAGCACCTTTTTGGGAAAATATACGAGAAAGTTTAGGGGAGACCACTCCCGCTGGTTAATAACAATAGCACAGAGTTTGAGGAAATAAAAAAAAAGAGTAAGACGACTGAATTCAACGAAAATACAATTTTTATTCATGCTTGGCAAATCCAAATAAGATTAATGAAAAATGGAATAAAATTTAACTCACACAACCTTTAATTTTTTTGTTTAAGCTGGACCCTGAGAAAGGAAGTTGATGGTTTACATTAGCAACCACCCAGCAGAACTGTGGCTGTTTTCTCTGGTGAATTAATTGCCCTATAAAAAACCTTATAAAAACTAAGAAAGAGCATTAATTCCTATAAATAAAATTTAAAGTTGAACCTAAAAGTATTATCGTTGTACTCTGTACTAAAATTCTACTTATTTACAGCTTAATACTCCTGCCTACTTTTCAATGTATTTGAAGACAGACTGTAAAATACGCGGAGACTATTGGCTATGATTTTTATAGGAAAATATAGCACATTGATACTTAAATTCTTAATAGACAACTAGTAAAATTTTTCCTGGGTAAGACCACTTCTACTCATAAAAATACTTTTACATAAAAGAAGAAAAAGCTTCAATTCCTAGAAAAGCAATTTAAAGTTGAAAATATCACCTGGACGATTAAATTTTTACTCAAAATTAAAGATTATACTTATTACCTGGGCAAACACTTTACAAAACCTATTACTAAAGTTTAAACAAAACATAAAAAACTATACAGAGCTATTGGCCCTAAAGGCATTAATTGATAATACATATTGCAGACATTGATGACATACTGTTGCAACCACCCTACGGTATTGTGGTCGTTTTCGCTGATGTATATTAGTTGTTCCAAATAAACTATACTCTTTGTACTCTGATATAAATTGACAATTTTATCCTAAATCCAATTTTTCATATTAAACGGACTGATACAATTTGCAGCAACTATAAGCTATGATTTAAATATAAATTACTCAAAAGACTATAATGCTTTACAGGCAATTAGTACTGTTAGTACTGCGCCAATCCGCTTTACACATATAGATATACAAACAACTTATAAAAAGCTTTATTTAACAATAAATCACATTTAATAGATAATACCCAGTATTAATCTATATATATAAAACTGAATGTATGTATGTTTGTTCCAGCATCACTTCCTAACGGCCAAAAGGATTTTAATGAAACTTGATACACTACACATGTTCCTCATTAACTTGAAGTATAGGAGGGGTAAACAAACCCTAACACAGTTCCTCAGAGTAGGGTGGGGGGAAATCTCCAAAATGCACGTAACAAATAGGCCGATTGACTCGCTTGGCGATTTCGGCGGCTTGGGAGATGAAATTTGGTACCAGATTTGGCGCCAAAAAAATATCGCTAAAGGTAGATTCATCTTTACAAACAGTATTGTTACACACTAGTTTCACAATATTATTTTTGTTTATTTGAAATTTATTTTAAGCAGAATGGCAACAAAAATAAATGATAAATGATAATAAACAAATAATAAAAAACAAATGATAGTTGTTAAAATATTATTGAACGGAGAAAAAGAGATGAATGAAATAAAAATTTTAGGAAGTTGAATATTTGGTCGACTGTCCTACTAATTTATAATTTGAATTGGTAAAATTTAAATACGATTGCTAGAGGAATATAACTGAATTAGGCATAGATTTTCTGATTTATTATACGTCCTAAAGTGATAATCTTTATTTTAAGGGAACTGAGATTTTTCGTACTATCAAAACGTCGATGTTTCAATTATATCCTCATAAAATAGGGTACAATTAGCCGATTCCGTAAATGAATAGTATGCATAGATTCGAAAAATTTCTAAAGCTCATAACTTAAGATTTAAAAATGTAATGAAAAGGATACTGTTTAATAAAATATCTATCATTTTGCACTTAAAATATACAGTTTTTGCATTATTCTCAAAAGAAGTTTTTAAAATTAGGTACGCATGGTGTAAAATTGTTTTATATTAAAATATTGAATTTATATTAAAATATATCTTTAAGGATTATGCATTTGCTAAACATTTTTTACTTATTTCTGGGTAGTAGTATATTTTTACGATAATTTTCTTAATGAAAAATATCATAATTTTTCAGATTTTCAAGTTATATGATACTCAAGATTTTAAAATAATTTTTTTTGTTTGTGTGTAATAAGATGAAAATAAGTTCAGTGTTCTTACGGAAACTAAATCACATATTTTGTCGACATTAGGGTGATTTTATGTAAAATCGTTTTCTCTAAGAGAACCTATTTGTGGTTATGTATTTACAGATAATCGCATTACAACACATTTCCGATTTCCTATCAGGAAACCGAATACTTTGAGATACAAGTAAGTTAATTATCTTTTATAATATAAACCCCTAATATTCTTGCTATATGTATCATATTTTCACACGTTGGCTGCTGATAACGCAATTTGACTCACGCTTCTGTTTGACATTTACTATGTAATTAGATGACCCCTTATTTACTATAGTTAACCCTTTGATAGCGGGTGCGGTTTATAAACCTAATATATAACAAAGTACTCGCAGTTTTTTAAAAAACTTTCCCTTTTCCTCTCAATCCAAGGTTTTGATAAGAAAAAGACCGGGCAACGCAGGATAATCTACTAGATACCTATAAACCACATTTAATAGTTTATACCCCATATACTTAGCACTGTACAGAGTGCTAAATTCTTATTTATTAACACTTTATGCTCAAACCTTATTTCTAAATTCATACAGAAAAGACTGACATAATTTAAAGCAAACATTGGCTATGATTTATAGAAATATTGGTCTCAAAACTAGAATGGTTTACAGTCATCAAGAACAGTTTGTGCCGGGTAAAACCAATTTTACATATCAAAACACTTTTAAACGCTTACCTTAACAGCCCGAGAATACTCGTGCATCGAATTATCGAAATTTTAGTGTTATAAACTAAAATTGAATCATTAATTAGCTTAATAATTTGACACAAAAAATATGTAGGATCCATAAACATCTTAAGTATCCTAGGCCTTCTTAGATGAATGAAAACGACAGCCCCTTTTCAAAACAGGAGTATTAGATAGCAAAGAAAACTATTCAGTTAAATGGTTAAAGAAACCAAGAGAAATCCTAATTCCTCAAACACAATTTAAAGTTCATATAGATAAACTGGACTAAAAACACTTTTACTCTTAAAGATACAATTTCAAAATTAAGAAAAGGGAATCAAACTTAAAAGTATATACTCATCATTTCGAACAAATAAGTCATCCAATCGTTGGTTTGACACTCTTTCAAACCAAATCCCGTTCGGAGATTGGATAGCGATAAATAGGATTATATTAAAAGTGAAAATAAAATAAACTTAGAAGAGAAGTCAAGTCAATAAAAAACAACAAAAATTACACTCATTAGAGACGGGAGACTTTGATAGTGAAATCAGAAAAAGTATAAATGAAATCAAACAGACAGGGCAGACAAGGTTTTAAAGAAAAATTAAGCTTTTCATAACAAATGGGAAAGCAAAGTCAAGGTGAAATGGTCATCACATGCCCCTCCAAACGGAAGACCGCAGGGAACAAATGTCGAAAAATAGGGATTAAAGGCATTCCCAAAATTCTTTCACCGATAGCAACGGTGAGTCGCATTTGGGACCATTGTTCAGGAGTCAAGTTAACAGAAGAGAAAGATATCGCTGGACGACACTTTCCATCAGTAATGCTGAACCAAGAGAAAGAGGTAGCCGGAGAGTTTCTTTTTATCGCAAAGAAGAAATCTAAAAATTATTCAAAAGATGAAACATATAAAATGTTATGAAACCTCTCTTAATAATTGAAATTCTCGTTCATGAATAAGAGCGTGTTCCCATGGTGTAGCGGTTATCACGACCGCCTCACACGCTTTCGGTCCCAGGTTCGAAACCTGGTGGGAAAAATTATATTTCTCAATTACGAATTTCCTTTACCGAATACTACGGGAAGCTCACCTCCTGGGTCCACTTTCCATCAGTAATGCTGAACCAAGAGAAATAGGGAGCCGGAGTGTTTCTTTTTATCGCAAGGAAGAAATCTAAAAATTATTAAAAGATGAAACACACACACATAAAATGTTTTAAAACAACTCTCAATAATTGAAATTCTCGTTCATAAATAAGAAAGCGTTCTCACGGTGTTGTGATTATCACGCCCTCTTCACACTCGGAAGGTTCGAAACCTGGTGGGAAGAATTGTATTTCTCATTCCGAATTTCTTTTACAAAATATTAAGGGAAGCTCACCTTCTGGGTCTGCATTCCATCAGTAATGATGAACCAAGAAAAAGAGGTAGCCAGAGTGTGTTTTTTAAATTCTCATTCAAGAATAAGAACGTGTTCCCATGGTGAAGGGGTTATCACGTCCGCTTCACACGCGGAAGGTCCCAGGTTCGAAACCTGGTGGGAACAAATTTCTTTTTCAATCCAGAAATTCATTTACAAGATATTTCGGGATGCTCGCCATCGTTTCCACTTTCCATCAGTAGTTCTGAACCAATAGATGGTGTAGTGGCTATCACGTTTGCTCCACACGCGGAAGGTACCAGTTTCGAAAAATGGTGGGAACAAATTTTTCTATCAATCGAGAAATTCTTTTACAAAATATTTCGGGATGCTCGCCATTGGCGTCCACTTTCCATCAGTAATTCTGAACCAATAAAAAGAGTCCCCTGGAATATTTGTTTTTTCTCTTAGGATGAAATCGAAATATTATTAAGAAGATGAAACATATAAAAAAAAATGCTCTAAAACTTCTCTTAATAATTGAAATTCTCGTTCATACATAAGAGCGTGTTCCCATGATGTAGTGGTTATCACGTCCGCTTCACACGCAGAAGGTCCCAGGTTCGAAACCTTGTGGGAACAAATTTCTTTATCAATCCAGAAATTCTTTTACAAATATATCGTGATGCTCGCCGTTGGGGTCCAATTTCCATCAGTAATTATGAACCAATAAAAAAGAAGCACCCTGAGGATTTGTTTTTTCTCTTAGGATGAAATCGAAATATTATTCAGAAGATGAAACATATGTAATGTTCGGAAACCTCTCTTAATAATTGAAATTCTCGTTCATAAATAAGAACGTGTTCCCATGGAGTAGTGGTTATCACATCCACTTCAGATGAGGAAGGTCCCAGGTTCGAAACCTGGTGGGAATATATTTCTTTATCAATCCGGAAATTCTTTTACAAAATATTTCGGGATGCTCGCCATTGGGGTCCACTTTCCATCAGTAATTCTGAATCAGTAAAAAGAGGCACCCGGAGGATTTTTTTTTCTCTTAGGATGAAATCGAAATATTACGAAAGATAGAACATATATAATGTTCAAAACTCTCTTAATATTGAAATTCATGAACATAAAACGTGTTCCATGGTGTAGTGGTTCATCATCCGCTAACGCGGAGGGTCCCAGGTTCGAAACTGTGGGAACAACACTTTATCCAGAAATTCTTTTACAAATATTTCGGATGCTCGCCATTGGCTGATCCACTTTCCATCATAATCTGAACCATAAAAAAGGCACCCGGAGGATTTGTTTTTCTCTTAAATGAAATCGAAATATTATTCGAAAAAGATGAAACATATATATATAATGTTCGAAAACCTCTAATAATTGAAATTTCGTTTCATAATAAGAACGTTCTATGGTGTAGTGTTATTCCGTCCGCTTTTACATGGAAGATGGTTCGAAACCTGGTAGGAAAATTTTCTTTATCAATCAGAAATTCTTTACAAAATATTTCGGAATGCTCGCCATTGGAGTCCACTTTCCATCAGTAATTCTGAACCAGTAAAAAGAGGCACCAGGAGGATTTGTTTTTTCTCATAGGATGAAATCGAAATATTATTCAGAAGATGACAACATGTAAAATGTTCTAAAACTTTTCTTAATAATTGAAATTCACGTGTTCATAAATAAGAACGTGTTCCTATGGTGTCGTGGTTATCACGTCCGCTTCACACGCGGAAGGTCCCAGGTTCGAAACCTGGTGGGAACAATTTTCTTTATCAATTCAGAAATTCTTTTAAAAAATATTTCGGAATGCTCGCCATTGGAGTCCACTTTCCATCAGTAATTCTGAACCAGTAAAAAGAGGCACCAGGAGGATTTGTTTTTTCTCATAGGATGAAATCGAAATATTATTCAGAAGATGAAACATATAAAATGTTCTAAAACTTCTCTTAATAATTGAAATTCTCGTTCATAAATTAGAACGTGTTCCCATGGTGTAGTGGTTATCACGTCCGCTTCACACGCGGAAGGTCCCAGGTTCGAAACCTGGTGGGAACAAATTTCTTTATCCATCCAGAAATTCTTTTACAAAATATTTCGGAATTCTCGCCATTGGAGTCCACTTTCCGTCAATAATTCTGAACGAGTAAAAAGAGGCACCCGTAGGATTTGTTTTTTCTCATAGGATGAAATCGAAATATTATTTAGAAGATGAAATATATAAAATGTTCTAAAACTTCTCTTAATAATTGAAATTCTCGTTCACAAATAACAACGTGTTCTCATGGTGTAGTGGTTATCACATCCGCCTAACACGCGGAAGGTCCCAGGTTCGAAACCTGGTCTGAACAATTTTCTTTATCAATTCAGAAATTCTTTTACAAACTATTTCGGAATGCTCGCCATTGGTTTCCACTTTCCATCAGTAATTCTGAACCAGTAAAAAGAGGCACCCGGAGGATTTGGTTTTCTCAGACAAAATCAAATATTATCTAGAAGATGGTGTTATATAAATGTAAACTTCTTAATTGAAATTGTTCATAAATAAGAATGTAATTCGGTAGGAGACAACCTGTTTCATACGTGAAGGTCCAGGCGTTAGAAACTTGGAGGTTGGCTACCTGAACAAAGGGCG
>BGPR01047506.1:0-11780 GCA_013235015.1 Araneus ventricosus | reverse complement strand
ATTGTTATAAAGTATCCGAAACAATGAAAAGTATTGTTGTAAATTAGTTTTTAATTAATATCTTTTTTACTAATTGTAATTTCGGAATTTAAATGGCCGAAATGGATTCCTTGGATTATTCCCCATCTTTTGGTACTTTCCGCGCGCTTCTCCGTTCGGCGGTTCGTAAGAAGATAGCTGGACATACATACATACATACATACGTTTGTTTACCTTCGAATTTTAATAGGATATATATATATATATATATAAACTTTTTAACGAAGGGTGGTTTTGGGTTCTAGGGGTCATGATTGATGAAGATCTGCAGAAATTTTCCGAAAGTCGTGTTATGAGAACCATTGCAATAGGTAGAGTTCCTATAAGGAATCTACCTAAAAGTATTGTTAGAAATTGCTTTAAAAGATTTTTTTAAACCTTAATAACATTCAGAGAAAACACTTCATCGCAATGGAATTAATATCATTACAAAGATAATTTTCTGCTCTTTAAAATGGCATAAAAATAATTGTTGTCGAATAAATACTTCAGAAGTTATTGGCAAAAAGAGTCTAAGCATTAGGCTTAACAGCAGCTAATTTTCGTTAGTTAATTAAATATCTTAAGAACTAATTAACTCTGAAAGTTGAAAATAGCACCGTTGACCTAGAAATGTGTTCTTGAATGTCGTGTGGAAATTTCATGTCTCTACGGTACACCGTTTAGGAGAAGTTCTTGTGACCGACAGACAGACCGACAGATACATGTATTTTCTGCTTTATATTATAGACTAGCTGATATGCCCGGCGTAGCTCGGGATAAAAAATATTTTCAAGTCTATATATTTTCAAGTACTTATAACACTTTCAATTTACTAAAAGTGTTTTACGCGGAAGCGTCTTTCGTTGATTTTCGTTAAGCAACTGACCTTTTGGACCAGCAGTGAAACACCCTTCTTCTTTTTCTCTCCTTAGTTTGAACCACCTGGCAAGAATCTCGTAGTCCTTCGTACTCCATTTTCCCCTCCCCATCATTGCTACGGCAACAGCAGAAACTCTTTCATATCTTGTATTTTGACGTAGACCTACGTCTCTTCATAGTGGTCTAATGATGTGTCGGGAAAGGAAAAAATTATGACTCTTTTCGTGATATTGTTAAGCGCTTATAGCTCCGCAACCAAATAACAAAGAGAGTTTTAGTTTCATTTAACAGAGGAAGGTTGACATTGAAGATTGCAAAAATAATTTTAGAATTTGGAATTACGGTTTAGTCACAGTCGAGCTTCAGAGTTGGTGAAAATCACTAAAAATTTTGATAACGTCACAGGGACCGACGCGCGCGCATGCAGACTATCCAATTACATTTGGCAGTTTATTCATCGATCTCAAGTTCACGCGAAATATTACTCAAGAATTGTTGAATTTTGTCGAATTTCGTGGTAAAGTTAAAAGCTTATAGCTCCGCAACCAAATAACAGAGAGTTTTAGTTTCATTTAACAGAGAAAGGTAAACATGGAAGATCGCAAAAATAACTTAAGAATTTGTAACTATGGTTTAGTCACAGTCGATTTGAAAAATTGGTGAAAATCACGAAGAATTTTGATGACGTCACGGCGAGCGCGAACACATTGGTTGTGAACGGTATATTAACTGGATTTTAATAGATCAATAATTAATTCATTTCAGATTGATTCATTTAACAGAGAAAGGTCAAAGAGCATAGGTCATAGGTCAAAGTCACATAGAGCTACTTTAGTCACAGTTGAGTAATCGATTAATTAACTGTCCTTAATTAATTATTATTAACAATTGTTGATTTAACTGAGCTGTCCTTTCCATCGATTTAATTGAGTTGATTTGGATTTAGTTTCATTTAACTGAGAAAGGTCATAGAGCATAGGTCAAATTCACATAGAGCTACTTTAGTCACAGTTGAGTAAGGTGAGTAAGTCTACGTCCCTCAATCCCAGCGGCCGTTTCGCAGAGACAGCCTCCGGTCGATTTTTTTGCTATTATCCGGTCTTATTCTCTCATCTTTAGTGTTTTTGTCACTGACCGGAAAAATACCTCATATTGTTCTTTCTTTTTCACCTTAGGCCCTCTCCCTCCGGTAGGAAGTGGGATCAACAATCTTGAAGGATTTTACACACTCATTATGATCATTATAAAATTTGTAATATTAAATGAAGCACCGCGGAAAGAGTAATTAACATCATTGTGTTGAGGGGAAAACATACTGATACAGATATATGCTACGAAATAAAAGCTAAATAAAATTACTGCCTTTCTGTTAATATTCAAAGAAAACAATATTTTTACCATAACTTTCACAATGGTAAAAATACCAGAATGAAGGATTTGATAAAACGGTAAATGGTTTGAATTTTATTGCAATAACAGAAAGCATTGTTACAAATTGTGTATGAAATAAATTTGAAATGTTTATTAAATTAAGAAAAAGAACGAATAAAATTTAATTTCAAATCATTAAAAAGATAATTTTCTGCTCTTTAAGATGGTGTGTAAATAATCTATGTGCAATATATTTTTCTGAAATTATTGGCGAAAAACTGAGATAAAACGCCGAAAATTGGCTTAATTTTCGTTATTTAATTAAATATCTAAAGAAATAATTTTGTTCGAAAGAGTAGAATTAATCTAAGAACAGACCCCAGAATGGCATGTGCAAATTTTATGTCAAGACTATTCACCGTTTAGAAGTTCTCGCGGCAGATAGACAGTTAGAACATCTTTTTCCCCTCTCCCTTTTTCCTTTCCTACGATAGGAACCGGACTAAGTAGTCTCCAAGGCTTAGCACACACTCATTAGGATCAGTTAAAAATTTGCGAAAATTAAACACAACATCGAGAAAATAATTCACTAACGTCATTGGATCACTGTGTAACCGTATTAAAAGCTGTGAATGCTACGACAACAGGAAACCGGAAGTGAAAAGTCTCCTTTGTTGTTTATGGTCAAAGAAGGCAATATTTTCTTATATTAACTTTAACACTGGCAAAAGCCCGTGCGCGAAACAGTAATTTGAATTGAATTTATTTCTATAAGAATAAAAAGTATTGTTAGAATTTGCTTTAAAAATATATTTTTAAACCTCAATAAAAATCAGAGCAAACACTTCATCGCAATGGAATTAATATCATTAAAAAGATAATTTTCTGCTCATTAAAATGGCACAGAAATAATTGTTGTGTACTAAATATTTCAGAAGTTATTGGCAAAAAACGTCTGAGCATTAGGCTTAACAGCGGCTAATTTTCGTTAGTTAATTAAATATCTTAAGAACTAATTAACTCTGAAAATTGAAAATAACACCGTTGACCTAGAAACCTAGAAATGTTCTCTAGAATGTCGTGTGCAAATTTCATGTCGCTACGTTTCACCGTTTAGGAGGAGTTCTTGTGACCGACAGACGGACGGATACATGTATTTTCTACTTTATATTATAGATATATAAACTTTTTAACGGACGGTGGTTTTGGGTTCTAGGGGTCATGATCGGTGAAGATCTGCAGAAATTTTCCGAAAGTCGTGTTATGAGAACCATTGCAATAGGTAGACTTCCTATAAGGAATCTACCTAAAAGATGTTTGCTATTATATATAAATATCATGGACTTTGCTGTCCATGAAATAATGTTATGCATGGAAGCCAAATGGACAAAAAGCAGCAATCAGCAACAAAAAAGATTATGCATTTATATGCTATGTTGGCAAGTTAAAATTTATATGTTGCGTTGGCAATTTAGCTCATCTATATCAAACTAAGCGTATACTCGTAAATCAAATATGCGTTGCTATCACGAGTATGATAACCGATGATTTTTAAATAACAGAAAGCATTTGTAGCAGAAACGACAAGATGAAATTTCGTTTCATTTAGTTAGTTTAATTGTGGTAACGTCCTGTTTCTGAAGCAGCACGAGGATATTTCGGGACGGACCTCGCAATCTTGAACCGTGGTCAGATGACTAGGACGACACCTGAGCTGGCAGCTCTTCTCGAAGCTTCTACGTTACACCAGCGGGAGGGCATTTGAGCTGCTACGTATGATTTAGAGTGCAACGGAGCCACATACGGATACGATGGATCTTCAGTGGAATCGGGTTTCGAGCCTGGAACCCTCGGACCCCACAGCTGAGACCTTATCATTAGGCCACCGCGACCCTTCATTTTGTTAGATAAACTTCCTGCTTTGAAAATTTGCAAGGGCTGTCTCGAAACGGCTCATAAATACGAACCGTAGTTGGACGATGAGGATGACGAGTCAAACACCAACCGTTGCAGATACCTCTTGAGTAGAATGCTCTCCCTAAGAAAGGGGTTATTAAAATTTTATTAGATGTGTAACTAAAAATTAATCGAAATTTCAATATTTTCTTCAATAAATCTGGAGCATATTATTAAACAAAAATTATTTTTACATCACTTTGAACATTATGTTTTAGGTTACATTCAAACATTAGGCACAAAATATTAGGTTTTTAGTGATATCAATTTTATTGCCATACAATGTTTTCTCTAATTAGGTAGATTCCTTATAGGAAGTCTACCTACTGCAATGGTTCTCATGACACGACTTCCCGAAAATTTTTGCAGGTCTTCACCGATCATGACCCCTAAAACCCAAAACCACCCTTCGTTAAAAAGTTTATATATATAAATCCTAGATATATCCTAAGATATATCCTAGATAATTATAAATATATAAAGTATATATAAATCCAAATATAACTAGTATATAATCTTACAGAAATAAAGTAAACAAAACATATCAAGAATCAAATCCTATACTAAAAAGTCATTATTTGAACAATACATCAATTTTAAATAAAATCTAATAAATTGAAATTATTAAAGATACCATAAACAAAAAATCAAGTTTAAGCATTATATGTCAACAAGTGAAAGAACACTGTTGTTATTAAATATAACGAAATAGGCAATCCAAGTAAATGGAGTTTTCAACAATTAATATAGCAGCTTGGCTGTGGACAAGCTTTAGCCAGGTTAAATTAATTTTGCTGTACAAACCATCCCTGTTACTACTGTTGTTGAAAAAACAAACAGGGTAATTTACCCTAAAATGAAAGAATTTAGAAAGAAAAGTCTTATACTAATCCTAACAATAAAACATAACTGCATAGAAACGACTAAAATTTAGGATAAAAATATGTAAATAACATTATATTGTACTAAGATATTGCACTAAAGACAGTAAATATATAATTCAATAAAATACCCATACTTTTCATTAAACATAAACTAATCTGTGTCTCCTCTTAAACTTACCAGAATTCATCTCTTTCAATATAGCCCGCCACGCCACGCACATTGACATCACATGTTGCCACAACCAAAACTTCTTACCATGAAGCAGCATAATTGACCAAATAATATAATCAATTTTTGATATCATGAATTAGTAAGATACCTATATTAAAATTCTCAAAACCATATTAAAAAATGTAATACATTTAGATATCTAGAAAATATTAGAAAATAGTTAAAAATGTCTATTAAAAATTAAATTTTCACATGAAAGATCCTGGCGTCTTCTATGTAATAAATCTGAAACAAATAACTCAATAGCCAAATTTGAATAAAACTACACATTACGAGTAGAATATGTGACACACTATCCCACTGACAAAGAAATAAAAATATTCTTTTATAAACCATTATGAGTGTTTTATTTTAACTGACCTAAATATTTCTTATCTATATATACTCTTAGAAAACCTATAGGCATTCCATAATCCAGTGCAAATGAAAAAAAATTTCTTATGTTCTTAATTCTAATATCAATGTCTGTTACTAAATTATTATTTTTAATTATATAATTGTTCACTAAATTCTTAAGACAGAAATGCTAAGATTACTATCCCAAAAAGGAAATCTATTAATTTGAAAATTAAATGTATTTCTTTTATCAAAGATATCTGTTACTATTTTATTATCTATAATTTTTATATCTAGATCTAGAAATTCTGCAGCTAGTTCATTGTCATTAGTTTCTATATAAGTTTTAAATAATCAGGATAGAAATTAATATGTGGCTTAAGACCTATTTCTTTATTGAATAATATTAAATCATCTATATAGCGGAATAATATACTATGGCTATAATTAGTCAAATCTTTCTCATAGTAGTGAAGATAAATATTTGCTAAACTATTACTAGCTGGGCCTCCTTGAGGTAATCCTTTAATTTGATGGAAAATCTTATTATCAAAAAGGATATAATTTTCTTTTAGAACAAGATTAATAAGATTTTTAAAATTATTAATGTTAATATCTTTTTTAAGATCATAATCTTTATGTATATTTACTAGGGTATTAGTCAAATCTTCAATATCTATACAATTAAATAAATCCTGGAAGTCAAAAGTATGTACACTAGTTATTTCTACCTCTTTAATTACATTTAATATCTCTACACTATTATTTACTATAATTGTATCTTTTTGCTTATTTAAATTCTCTATCACTGTCTGTATGTATTTTTGCAAGAGTTTGCCTGATTTTGTAATATAAGTATTGCAGCCATTAGTAAGAGCTTAGTAGTAGCTTGTGCATCTGGGTCCCGCTCCTAGTCTTATTTGTCCATTTATGGACTTTTAGGTGAGTATCGACACCTTTTTCTTCATTTTTGTTTTACCTTATTGGTTCTGAAATTTGGGTTTCATGTATTTTATTTCAATTAGACATGAACTTTTTACTTGATATTTCTTTGTTTCAAAATATTGTTTTTTTGTTCGCTGTTCCGGGGAAACAAACTCTTTTTAGCATTATTGCTAGAGTCTGTGTTTAGAAAACACCGATAATAAGTATTCGCTCGTTCGAGATTTCCCTGCTGATGACGCGTCCCGGACGTTAGTGTTATGTCCTGTTATTTTGGTTTTTTTCTTTTCTGAAATGGTTTTAATGTTTTCTTTTGGAAATATATCTCGCTTTTCGGTTGTACTGCTACGTTGGCGCATTTACCGTTTTAGTGAAGTTTTTCCATATTTAAATCTTCTTTTGAATTTACGTTAACCATAAAGTAACCGTCTCCTATTGTTTACTTCATTTGAAATAGTATTTCATCGATTAAAGTATTAATTTTTGGATTAGTTATTGCTCTTTTTGTATAGAAGTGTCTTTGGTCTTGGTTTCTATATTTGTTTGTTATTGTATATACACTATATGCCCAAAAGTATCCGGACACTTGCAGATTTTCACAATTTTTAGAATTTCTCCAGAATGGTTTAACCGACTGCCTTTAAACTTCGGACATGTAAAGAATAGACAATAACTCACATTTTACATTGAAGATTCGGTCCTGAGGGCAATTAGGGGGCCGCCTACAAACTGATGAAGACAAAAACGTTTTTGGCCCACCACGCTTCACAGAATACTGATAACAAGATGAAACTTTCAGAAATGGTAATGTTTAATGTGCATAATATTTACAGGAATTTTTGTAAACTCAGTACAAATATTTGGAAAGATATAGAGGTTTTCTTAAAAAATCTCAAATTTTCCCACCTGTTTTTTGCTTATAACATGCAGAGTTTTCTGTTATATTATACGAAACGTACAGGAAAGATGACAATATGTGAGAGAAGCATTTGTGTAAAACTTTGGAAAAGAATTGTTGAATATTACAGGAATTATGAGCAATTTTAGTAAATAGTGTTTTACTGCGCATGCGCGAAACATAGTGTAATTTTTTCTTTCACAACTTTAAAGCCAGATATATAGAGAAACTTATATAAAAAAATTCAGTTCAATATCATTAGTATTCAGAAAGATATCGGCATTACAACGAGCAGAATTTTAGCTCCTATCGAAGAGAAGCTAAAAGATGAGGGGTTGTACACAAATTGATATTTTTTAAACTTATATCTTTAAATAGTTATATAGAATTGTATAGTTGTTAGAATTTGCTGAATACCCATGAACACATCTAATATTCGTAACGAATAAAAAAATATATATGCAGAATTATTAAAATATTTTAAGAAAAGAAATTAATTAGATAAAAAATCGTTTCGCCATAAAATAAATATATTTAAAAATATCGTTTGGCCGTAAAATAGTAATATGCAACTTGTTAATAACACTGGACAACAAAAAAAAAAATTTCATGTTGCTTGAGAAAGAAAGGGTTATACCTATGTATTTTTGTGTCCTGATTTCAAATCTGTTGACCTTTTTTTTCAATCACCCATAGTTTTTGAGCAACGTAGTAACTATTATTATATACATTAGGAAATCATATTCAGCTTGCAATCTTTACACAGGCGTATTAAAATGTTACACACCTTCACTTTTTTGTGTACTTGGCCTGTCGACTGTACTTGGCTTGAGGAATATCCATTTTTAATGTCCAACAATAGTCGGCTAACAGTTTGGGATTCGAGATATCGTGATGGTACAGTTCACCATACTCGTCGCTTACTGATCCAAGGTTTTCAGGGAAGAATTATAAGTGGGAGGGGTGTGTGTGCAAGAAACGGATTTTCAACGACATGTTGCATCCCATGGTTTTGTAGGCCTTTAAAGCAAGTTATTGACGATTTGCCTTAATTTTCCGCTTTGTGATTTCCGAAAAAGTTTTTTGCTAACTCCTTAAACGATGTCCATGCTGCGGCTTCCTTCTTAGTCAGTTTACTCTCAAACACCGGATCCTTCATTAGTTGTCTAAATTGAGGCCCAACAAATATGACTTCCTTAATTTTTGCTTCACTCACTTTTGGAAACTTCAGACGTAAGTACTGCAATCCATTTCCTCCAAAGTCCATCGCTTTAACAAAATTCTTCATCAAACCTAATTTGAAGTGCGATGGAGAAAAGAGAATTTTTTCTGAGGCAACAAGTGGTTCGTTCTCTTCATTCTTCACACCGGTATGAGGAACTGTCGCTTGGGCCACACCTTCTTGATGTAGTGCTTTTTACTGTCCCTGCTGTCCCACTGGCACAGGAAGCAACAAAACGTGGTGTATCCTGCTTGCAATCCAACTAAGACGGCAATCGCTTTCAAGTCGGCGCATATATGCCAAGAATGCTTGCTGTACTCAATACTGGACAACATATGCTTCAAGGTTCCGTATGTTTCTTTCATACGAGCGGCTACATTCTACAGGAATCGAAGGGGGGCTATGTTACCCTTCTGTTACCATTGTGTAACAGAACTGTTTTTAAGCTGACCTTTGAAGAGTCTATAAACAAACGCCATTCTTGAGGGTTATGTTGTAGTCCTAGAGCCTTAAACAACGAGTCAGCATCATTACAAAATATCACATCACCATCTTGGCAAAAGCTTCCACGTGCTGCCAAACAGAAACATCTGTCCTTACAAAGTGGTTCATGCATTGAATCGTATTTGCGTTGCAGGATTCTCGATCCAAAAACGCCTGTTATAATTTTTGACATACAGCCTTTTCTTTATGAAAATTATAATTGTAAGAGCATTTCAAACCCAAACATTATCTTCTTGGCCGGCAATTAATTTTTTCAGAAAGTATTTTCGACACAAGATGCGGCATATTTCAATGACATTTTCTATGCACTTGTAGGCAATTACGAGTAGTGTTGCTGGAAAACAGTGTGTTATAGAGGTTTTTCGAGATTATATTCGGGTTTAGTGACCATAAAAACACCATTACCAGTTAAAATCTCAAAGACAAAAAAAAACATATTCTGGCTACGACATTGATTCAAATAAAAGAAAGGAGTGGACAGAGGTTTTAGTGAGGGTTCATGTTGCATAAAATTGGAGGGTGATAGACAAATTCTGATTGGTTTTTCGAATTCAGAGCGTGAAAGTACATAAGAATTAGCTAAAATCATACGGGCAACAAAATGGTTGTTGTCCAGTGTAATCATGTAAATAATATAATTAAAGTAATAAAATGTTTGTTATTTATAGCGCCTAATTAGCTGGAATTTAAGTTATGCACATAATTGATAAGTGTTCATGGGTATGCAGCAAATTCTAACCACTACACAATTCAATATAACTATTTAAAGATATAAGTTTAAAAAATATCAATTTGTGTACAACCCCTCATCTTTTAGCTTCTCTTCGATAGGAGCTAAAATTCTGCTCGTTGTAATGCCGATATCTTTCTGAATACTAATGATATTGAACTGAATTTTTTTTATAAGTTGCCCTATATATCTGGCTTTAAAGTTGTGAAAGAAAAATTACACTATGTTTCGTGCATGCGCAGTAAAACACTATTTACTAAAATTGCTCATAATTCCTGTAATATTCAACAATTCTTTTCCAAAGTTTTACACAAATGCTTCTCTAACATATTGTCATCTTTCCTGTAAGTTTTGTATAATATAACAGAAAACTCTGCATGTTATAAGCTAAAAACAGGTAGGAAAATTTGAGATTTTTTAAGAAAACCTTTATATCTTTCCAAATATTTGCGTTGAGTTTACAAAAATTCCTGTAAATAATATCCACATTAAACATTACCATTTCTGAAAGTTTCATTTTGTTATCAGTATTCTGTGAAGCGGGGTGAGCCAAAAACGTTTTTGTCTTCATCAGTTTGTAGACAGCCCCCCTAATTGCCCCCAGGACCGAATCTTCAATGTAAAATGTGAGTTATTGTCTATTCTTTACATGTCCGAAGTTTAAAGGCAGTCGGTTAAACCGTTCCGGAGAAATTCTAAACAATGTGAAAATCTGCAAGTGTCCGGATACTTTTGGGCATATAGTATATATAACGCTTTTTCCCATGTTTTCTTGTGAACACGATAACTGGAGTAATTTTGAATTAAATTTAACCAGCGTGGGATGGGATATGTTGTAAGGATAGTGAAAATCTCGGTCGAGTTCGTAGATGGGCTCTCCAGCTGAAAGGGGGTGGGAATGGTAGGGGATGAAATTTTCATTCCCCAGTAATTTCTTTACAATTGAAAATAGAAAGAAAATTCAAATTTGGCGAATTATTGCCTTATCGTAACGAACTTCTTTTGAATTTAAATTTTTTCGATAGCTGCAATTGCTTAGAAGTTTTGAGCTGAAAAGTTATTTTCTCTCTCTTCCCCTCCTCTCCCCTAACTTAAAGTTCATTTCAACCTGTGTATGTTATCCCTTGTTGGGAAGCTCTCATCAACTGCAGTCTCCTCCACTCGCTTTCATTCTTGCAGCTCTAATCCTTATGAAAATAGTGGGCGAAATGTTCTTTGCTGTATTATTATTAGTAGAGATGTATACGCATGTATAACGCTTTTGCCCATGTTATCTTGTGAACGCGATAACTGGAGTAATTTTGATTAGATTTTAAACGGAGCGAGAATGCTGTAAGAACAGTGAACGTCTCGGCTAAGTTCGCAGATTGGCTATCCAGCTCAAAGGGGGTGGAAATGGTGGGGGTTGAAAATTTAATTTCCCTATTATTCCCTTACGATTGAAGATAGAAAAAAAATTGAATTAGGCGAATTATTACATCATCATAACAAACAACTTTTGTATTGAAACTTTTTTGATAGCTACAACTTCTTAAAAGTTATGAGCTAAAAAGCCATTTTCAATCCCCTTCCCCAAATTATCATTTTCCCATAGCTCAGTTACGACTAAAGATAGAAAAAAACATAATTAGGCGAATTATCACCTAATCATAACGAATAACTTTTATTTAAGTTTTTTGACAACTAGAATTGCTTAGAAGTTCTGAGCTGAAAAGCGATATTCAATTCCCCTCCAATTTAAATTTTCCCCATAGCTTGGTTACGATTGAAGATGGAGAGAAAATTTCAATTAGAGGAATTATCAC
>BGPR01047505.1:0-11780 GCA_013235015.1 Araneus ventricosus | reverse complement strand
CAGCAGGAGTAAAACTTTCGTGATTACTTTTAACTTCTCCCAATTATTCCTGATTTAAAATTTTAAGTGCGCCTCTAATCCTTAACGAAATACCTTTAACTAAATTAGCAAGCGCCTGCTTGCAAAATTGATTATACATACGTACACAAACGGATAATTAAAAAACAACTTAATTAACTATTCATAGCATTAGAATGTAGATAAAATTTGTACCTTAAGTTCTTTAATTGGGTGACAGCGGAGCAGGAATTTCGACTCTTTAAAATGAATGTTTCTTTTCTGCTTCTCGCTGGAGAACAATCAATGATAATTTCAACTCTGCATCCCCTCTTTCGTCAACAAGAAAATATTCAGCGGATGGACTCGCGAGTCCTGCTACTGAATATTTAAAAACCAGTCGATGGCTGCCGTAGTTTTAATTGCCTCAAAAGAGCACCTAAAATATCCAGCTCTACGATCAGCGCGGGCAAGGCAGCCCGAAAATAATTTAATCTAACGTAGGGTTGCCGATTTTCTTCGAAGAAAACTTCTCTCTCTCTCTGTCCTTAAACTGATTAGCAAGCAAGCTTGGAGGGGGGACTCTTTTGTGTACCAGAAATTTCAATTACCAGGGTACTTAAGGACTAGCGACAGAGACGCTTCGCTAGATTTACCTATTGAATAAATAGTTTATTTCAAGGGGACATTTATAATTTTGGACGTTATTCGACGTATAGTTTTGAAAACTCAAGGGGTGAATAAAAAATTGCTAATTGCATGCTTCGAGTTCTTTAAAAATATGCAATTACAAAGATCTTACTTTTTCTTGAAGTGCGAAATTTTATGCAGGCGTCAATCTCCTCCTTAAGTAATGCTAATTAGATATGAGAGTAATTTTCTGTGGTTTTTTTCACAATGCAGACTCCGTTTGTTCTATAATAACGTATGAATATTTTTGCATTAGCGATTCGATGGTTATTATGCTTTGAAGATATTATTGTAGAAGTTTTATGGTTTGTATCACTGCAAATTTAATAATAGCATTTAATGAACTTAAATTAAGGATTAAAATAACTTTAGTATTAAGTTTTGTTTCATAAATTTTAGGATTAAAATTTATAGAATAATTCGATAATTAAAATTTATAGAATAATTTTATAATTAAAAGTTATAGAATAATTTTATAAATAAAATTTATAGAATAATTTTATAATTAAAATTTATAGAATAATTTTATAATTAAAAATTATAGAATAGTTTTATAATTAAAATTTATAGAATAGTTTTATAAGTAAAATTTATAGAATAGTTATATAATTAAAATTTATAGAATAATTTTATAATTATGTTACATTTTAGTTTCCTTTTACTCATATTTATTTAACAGTTAATGAATATCACAAAAGAAAAAAATGAAAGAACACAAATAACACATCAAAATATATATCATGAAAAATTTTAAGCAATACATGATCAATGCATATGGCATCAAAAATACCCTATGAAAACTGTAGCCATGCATAAAAAACAGTGTGGGTGTGAGATTTATTTTTATTTCTTGACTTTCTTCAAATTTAGTTTCTATTTAGAATCGTAAGTATAGTATTTTAGTTGAGAAAAGGGATAATTCCAGACCATTTCATATTTTTTACTAGTTAAATACCAACCATGTTAGTTGATTGAATCTTGAAACGGAAAGAGAGAAAAGGATTTCAACGTGATACAAAAATGAATTTTGATTTGAATATATTTTGTTAAGAGAGAACATGCGTCTTATTTCCATTTCTTTTTCTTTTTTATTTCTTTAATCAAAAGTCCGTCACATGGTTCTGGAAAAATCCAAGTTAACTATCAGTCAATTCTGAAATATAAATCAGTCCGTTGTTTTCGTCATCTTGAACTCCAACATGTGCTTCAAAAATATTTAATTCATTTCTCCACCCCAGAAACAACTCAGCAACGATCTATCATTCTATTACCAATCGAAGCAGAATGCGAGCCAAATTTATAAGATACGTTGAACTGTTGAACAATTGATCCGATAAAATGACTGAATCTGGAATGGAAGGGGTGGGGATGGAAAGGATTTTATCATAATAGCAGAATTCCTTCTTGCTAATGCGTTTACTTCATTCACGAGACATCCCAAAAGAAGACAAATGACTTTTAAAAGTTGCCTCGGATGCAAGGGGAATGATAGATGTGAAAGTAAACAGATCGTTTTTGTTTATACTGGAAATCCTTGGCTCTTGAAAGAGATTCATCTAAGAAAAGTATAGGCAGAGAAATTGAAGCGCCCAGCAGTTTTGTGGGGAAAATTGAATCGCTAATGAATGAATGGGAGGCTTAAATTCCTCAATACTTTTAGAGTTCTTGGCATTTAATTTGATGTCTTGAAATGAAATCTTCATTTCATAACGTTTATTAAAAATTGAGTCACTGATGAGTGGTACTTTTAGAGGAAAGAATTCAACAAAGTTTCGGCACATCTAAATCCTTATTTCTCTTAGTATTTAAATTATTATTGTTTTTTTCGGGAGGATTCTTAAATTAGCTTTGTTTATATACTATTTCTGACAACTTCTTTGTCAAATTCAGTTTGATAGTACAGCAAAACTTCGATTAACCGTCAATGTCCAGATTAGGGCTATGACAGATAAAAGAAATCTTTTAATACGCATGTTCAGTAACTTGATTTTACTGCTTGCTTGCGACTAAAATGGAAATAAAATCAATTAAAAGTGAAAAATACATACATATTGTATTTTATTTATCAAAACAATCAATGTTGTGAAGTATTTCAGCATAGCATGAAGATTTGGGGAGTCTTCTTTTTCAAAAATAATATGTTTATTGGACGTTTTCCACAGCACAAACATTAAAACAAACACATACAGTCACATCACAAACGGTACATCACTCACTTACATACAATTCCATGTTCAATCCTCTTATTATTCTCCTTTGCTAGGCAACGTTAGCAAAAAGACAAATATCTCGTTGCCACACTATTTTTTTAACCTTTAGAAAGAATTAATGCCAAACTATTTTTTAAAATTAATATCTTTTACAGCCAAACGATATTTTAAAATTAATTTCTTTTATGCTCAAACGATTTTTTTTATCTAACTAATTTCTTTTCTTTAAATATTTTAATAATTCTACAAATATATATAAAATGTTTCCGTGGTTGTAGTCAGTAAAAAGCCGAGTTATATTTTAATTTTCTTTTATTATGGCAGAGTGACGGAATGTACGTACATCTTGGTTTAAATTTCAAGTCAAAAGAGAACAGAAAATCCCTGCATTTTCTCAGGTAGGCATTTAACATATAGACACGTGATCAAAGTGAAGGGAATAATAGCTATTTTTAGTAAATTACGTAAGTGTTTTAGGGAAAAATATGGCGGCAATAAGTCGCTGATTTCGCGATTTGTGTAGGCGCGTGGAAGTAATTAGAATATTCTTTTAGTAATAAATATGCCAAAACGCTAGATTTAATATACCTTCAGCGCGGGAAATAAAATGAAACTGGAGTTTAAGAAAAGTGATTTTGGAATACATTAAGACTTTAAAATATATAATATTAGAATTTAAAGCAATATTAAGTGAGATTATCACACACACACACACACACACACACACACACATATATATTCGTTATGAATATTACAATGTAAAATTCAATATAAGAGTAATAATGTACAGAAATGTATTGTAATACTATGACCCTACGTTTTTAGATTGATGATGGAAGACGATAATAGAAACTTGCGGTTAAGTGGGTGACTGTTAATCGAAGCTTTATTGTATGATTTAAAAGCAAGGGAGATGATTGATGGCGAAAGTAAACCTCTTTTTAACGTAGGACTACGTTCCTCCCATTGAGGTCTCAGGAAAGAATTTGATTCACACGCCAAAACGCCACAAAAAAACTTTGTGTGGGAGATCCTTTATGTCTCGGTAACTATATATGCTAAAAACATAACTAATGTCTTATTTTAGAGATAAAAGGTAACAACAGAAGTTACAAAAAAAATTGAAATCGGAACTGTAATTCAGAGACTACTGAGTTGCAAAGTACGCATGAATTGGTGACGCAATCCTCTATATCTCGGTAACTACATATTTTAAAAACTTAACTAATGCCTTATTTTAGAGATAGAGGGTAGCAACAGTAGTTACAAAAAAAAATTGAAAATTTTGAAATTCGGAAAAGAATTACGAGAGTAAAGTAGTACTACGCCTTTAACATCAGCTGCTGTTTGAAAAAGACATCCTCCCGTCATTTTTTATTGCTTATTCTGGGATTCTTTGGCTCTTGAAAGAGATTCTTTTGAGACGAGTAGGGGCAAAGAAGATCAGGGACCAAAAGTTTTGTTGCTAAAATTGAATCGCTAATGAATGAATGGAAGTGATATGTCGAGGGATTGGAATAATTGATAGATTTAGAGTTCTTGACAATTAATTTCAAGTTTTAAAATTAAATCTTTATTTTATAACGTTTATTAAAGTTTGAAACACTGTTAAGTGATAATTTTAGAAGGAAGAATGCAATAACGTTTCAGCACTATAACAATATCTTGATTCCTTCTTAGCATTTAAATTATTATTATGTTTTAGGGGGACTTCTGAAATTAACTAGGCTTTCAGTACTACTTTTGACATTTTCTTTATTAAATTTAATTTGACAGTGCGATTAAAAACATTCAAGGAGGATGATAGCTGTGAAAGTAAACAGGCCGTTCTGGGATTCATTAGCTCTTGAAAGAGATTCCTTTGATAAAAGTATAGATAGAGAAGTTGAAGCGCCGAACACATCTATGCATAAAATTGAATCGCTAATGAATTAATGGAAGGCTCGATTTCCTTAATACTTTTAAAGTTTTTGACATTTAATTTCATGTCTTTAAATAAAATCATCGTTTCAAAACGTTTATTAAAATTTAGATCACAGATGATAAATACTTTCTTATGAATGAATGCAAAATTTGTTTCAGCAGGATGCTCGAATCTTTATTTCGTCTTAACTAATTAAAGTTTTATTGTTTTTAGGGTGATGGTTCTAAAATTAACTCTGCTTTCGGACTTTTTCCGATATTTTCTTTATTAATTTTAATTTGACAGAACGATTAAGACATTTTTATTGTTATCATTCTTTTCTTTGGTGAATGAATAGTAAACCTTGGATAAATACTTATTACAAAGTAACATATTCGTTTCTTTCATTAAGCGAAATAATAATTATTTTCATTAATATTTGAGTAGTGAATAAAACAAGTAAAACCTCGTTCTCTTGGAAAAGACCAAATCATAATTTCATAGTTTGTTCATTTGAAATAGTCTAACCTGCAAAAGGTTATTTACTATCATATCAACAATTTTAATATCATATCATATATTCGCGTTCTATCAATTATAAGAACACTTTTCGTTAGCTAAAATAAAAAAAAAGCCTCAAAAATAATTTCACATAAAATCCATAACAATCTTGTTATTTGCACATTCAAGAGCAATAAATATTAAAATACTACTTGATGTCTTGAATATTTAAATATTTCAGAAAAATAAGTAGGTGTCTCGTAACAATATTTGGTGCTATTATAATAATACTGCCAATGGTTTGGGTTTTCTTTTTCTAAAATATTTTCCAACTATTAAATCAAAAATAGTTGATTTTTCTTTTAACTGAAATTTTTAGATGGTGAATTTTTTATGAAGCTATTTCACAATGAAATGAAATATCAGACATGAGCTTTACTATTCAAGCTCTCCAGTGCTTTGAAAGGAAATATTTTTCTCAACATTTTACGAAAATAAGCTACATATTAACTTGCAAATGCCCATCGTTATTTTATCGATACGTTATGCAGCTTAAATACGTTGTAGATGTATCTATATTTCTCATGTCTTTAGAAAAAGGAATAGCCTTGTCGCATGACTAGACTGTTTTAACGCAAGTTTTTTGAAATTTATTTCTGTCAAGATATTTTCTATCTAAATAAGACATCTACAGTCAGACCATATGTGCACGTCGCCGAAAGGAGAATTTTTTTCTTACATGCAATTTCCTATTACCATTGCAAAATTCTTCATATCGCACGAGGGAATGTAAATAAGGCCGCATACTAAAATAAAGGCATTTCTGTTATTAGATTCTGCTTTCTTGTGGTATTTAATATAACTCTGTTGTGTTTTCACTCAAAATTATAAAGATATATTTTTGTTGCCAAATCTTTTCGTCTTTGAAATGGGACATGAAGCATTATCTCTTCTGTGTGCCTCCCTGAAGGAAGAAATTTGTCTTCACTTCAAGAATGTCTACAAAATTCGACAAACATTAACTTGGAACAACATAAATTAAGATCATGTATTATACACGTTTGTGAAAACAGGTTGAGATTGTTCTGTGGTTATGAAGCGCATATTGTTAGAGCCCCATCTAAGAATGCACATTTAAATTTTGAATCAGAAACATCGCAGCTTTATGTGCTCCCTTCGCAGAAAACTAAAGCAATTCCAAACAATCCTCACCAACCAGAATCCATATCGCACGCAAGGCGTATAAATCCGTGTCAGTTAAATCTAAAATGTAAATATTTCCTTCAGCAGCATATTCTCTTTATCTGTCAGTAATTCCTTGGTGCTTTCAATGCACAGCCTATTCTCTTTACCTGTCAGTAATTCCTTAGTGCTTTCATTTCATCTCTTCATATTTTATCCAAGACATTTTTGAACAAAAGGAGTCGACACAATATTTTGTGCCTCTGCAATCCTCACTCATTGCCTTCTAGACTCTCGATTATATTCGAAGTTATTTGGGATAAAGAAAGTCGACTGGGAGTGATAGAGGGAGGGAGGGAAAAGGGGGGTGGAAGAGGGGGGGATTATACTGTGTAACGCTTCATATCGAACTGTCACATTTCCCTTCGCGTTTGTTTAGTGTTGGGGCGACAGGGCGTGAGAAATTTTTTGACATGTCTCAGCACGCTTTCTATTGAAACATCTCGAATAGTGAAACGGGAAAAGGGAATGAGGATGAAAAAAGAAGAGCAATTTTTCTGGATGGAACTTAATATGAGCAAATAAATAAACGAAAAGAGTGTATCTTCATTTTCGCTTTTCTTTTATCAGATGGGTTGTTTTGAGAGAGAAATACCCTCGAAACTCTATCTTTCCGATATTGAAACAGTGATAATCCTTTGCTGGTGAAATCTGAAATATTTTCCTTTTCATTTTGAGGATTTTTGGAAGTCATTTTTGTTTGAAAGAAATGTGAAACAAATCGTCTGTGGAAGACATTTTCACTGAGTTGCAAAATGGAATAATTTTTTATGTAAATGCATGTTAGATTTTATATTTTATATATTATATATTTTATATTTTTATTTTATATATTATATATTTTATATTTTTATTTTATATATTATATATTTTATATTTTTATTTTATATATTATAATTTTTTATGTAAATGCATGTTATACTTTAAAATATAATGCTACATCAGATTTTATAAAAATGAAAAAATATGCATGTCATGTGTTTATGCATGTGTTGTATTTCATTTATTAAATGCTATTTTAATGGAAATAAATACAATAAAACATTTCCTCGTAAGTTGAGGGAAACGAAATCTAGGAAATATTTCATATAAGAGCAATTATTTAATTTCAGATAGTTTGGAAAATAATCAAATATAATTTAATTTATAAAAGTACAATTTTTCTTAGGAACTTAAATAGGAATAAAAATAAATTCCAATTATCTTACTTTTTTCAAATCAAACTTTAAAAATGTGGAATTTATTACATGCTTCAAAACTTATAAAAATAAATACATTTAAAATACGGAAACTTATTCATTTAGCAATTAGATCTTCATTAATTTTTCAAATGTATATAATTTCACAAATTTTCCTTTGTAAGTTTTGATGATGAGTTCAGCTTTTTACCGATCTGACCTCTTTACCTAATTCTTCATTTCGTTTAACTGTAAGTAAGACCAAATTAATTTATCTCTCGTCCCATTATTTTGATCTAAAGGCTTTAAACTATGAAAATTTAGCTTTAAATTGAATACATCGATTTTAATTAATAAAGTCTTTATCATTTTAATTAATAAAGTCTTTAATATTTTATTCTTGATATTTTAAGAATATATCCAAAAGAATATTTTATTTTCCAATTTTAAACAAAACCTGAGAAACGGAAAATTCCTTTTCGACCATTTAGAGGGTTTAGAATACAAACAAGTGAACACAAAGTGCTTTGAAATAATTTATTTCAGGTTAATAATGATATATATGCAACTTTTGGTGAATTTGTTATGCTACGAAATTATACTTTATCTGGAAAAAGAAACTACTTTTTCTGAAACCAGTTAGCGAAACAAATTACATTATTTAATATAAGAGAAATTATAATATAATAAAAAGAAACTTTATTTTTATTATTTTTTTTACTTTAATATAATAAAGAGAAACCCAATTAACCTGCTATTCAGAAAATTCTGTCATATGCTAAATCTTTTTTAAAAAAAACTTAAACACAATTAACTTGCTATTCAGAACATTCTGTCATATGCTAAATCATAAAAAAAAACTTAACGCTTTATGAAATTATGACTCAGAAATATTTACCATTGTTTTCTATCTTTGCTAATTAATTTGTATGTTCTGCTGAAATTTATTGTATACCTCGCATGGTTAATTGCATCTGCTCTCAGAACTTTAGAAAGCATATTGTGAAATGAATTATCACAATGATTTTAGCAACAATGTTGCTTCCGGTTTTCAAGTCTTATAGGAAAAGGGAATAGCGTTTCCTCTACATCCGTTTGCTTCAATGTAGGGAATTTAGGGAATAATTTATCACTGAAGGAATTTATCACTTGATGAACTTCAAGGTGGTTTAAAAGATACAATTAGAATTGTTTGCAGAGTTGGTTTCTAGAGAATTCGATTATACTAAAGATAAAATGAAGATGAAAAGTCAAAAATTAATCTGATGTTGACAGATTGAAGAAGAAAGCTTTCTGTAATTTCAAAATAGCATTATCTAGTATTTCAAATTATGTTATCATGGGATTTCAAAGCAAAAATGTTTTCCTAAAATTCCCATAAAAATATTTTCTCAGAATAAGAAGATAGAATATTTCTGACTTTCTTAAAAGAAAAACACATCTTGAACAATAAGCAAGAAATAAGAATTTCTTTAGAAGTCCTATAAGTATTAAATTACACAGTTTCATTCAATATAAAAAAGATCAATGCATCTATTAAATATTAAAAGGATTGTTTAGCAATCATTTATAAAGAGTATTTATGCTCGAGAGCGATGCATTTTTTTCGAGTAATGTTATTATAGGAAATTTGCTTTAGAACATCGCAGCCACAATTCTTATTTTTATTCATTAATATTTTGCTTATGTTTTTTATAAGCATAAAGGTAAGGAGTGTAGAAGATTGGAACTATTTTGCAATAATTGGTGAAAACAAAACTGCTTAAATTGAATTGCGATTAATGCAATTATGAAGGAAATAAAAAAAATTGCTTGATGTCACATGAGTTTTAATCAGTCATAAACATGACGAGGTCTGCTACTGCGACAATTATTTTTGAATAAGTATACGATAATTTTAGCGCAAATCTAATTATTCTTTGGTATCATAATGAAACTTATCTTTCCATAATTGTTTTTTCATGCAGTGAATTGATAATTTAGTTTCGTATTACAAAAGAAAACTTTTTGAGCTGATTTTTATCGAATCTCTCTGAATGAAATGTATTCACATTAAAAAAAATTGTAAATTTAAATTGATGGGTTTATATTAGTTCGCCTTAATAATCTAAATAATTTATAATGTTAAACAGCTTATTTTAAATGTAAAAAGATGCTTTGGATCATCACGTTTATAAGTTTAAAAGAAACAGCGCATCTTTTCAAACAAAAATGCGTAATTTGCTATTTACTGTTGTCGGTGAGTTTGAAAAATATTTTATAGAAGTTCACCATGTCTTCACCTGCGAATACAATGGAAAAATAAGTCTTAGAGTAATGCAAAGGCTCAACACCTTAGAGAATATGGAAGATTTATGGCTGTAAGATAAGAGCATGAAGATATAAATCTTTCCTAACATTCAAATGGAGCGGAAATAAGCGGAAATTGCCATAATGCACTTTCTTTTGACGATGTGCAGTGGTAGTCGATGCCACTACCAGAAAAATCTGCTTTTCTTTCATTTTTACCGAAAAAATTCCACATAAAAGAAAATCACGAGATTTTCGGGATTGAGTCACATTCTTTCCCGTATTGTTTGCTACACAGAATTGCTCGAATATATTTCGCACAAATGGGTAGAATTTCAGTAAAAAATGTGAATACTAAGTATTGTAAATTGAAATTGGAATAATAGATCAAATATATTTCTTTTTTTAGAAGCTTTTTGACTTCAAAATTAAGTTTATAATTAATTTTTTTATTCTACACCAGTGAAGGTAGATGGTTATTTCATGTTTGATCCAATTTAAAATTTATCGTTTTCAGTAAAGGTAGTTGCTTATTTGATGTTTGATCCAATTAAAAAATTATCATTTGCAGAAAAGGTAGATGCTTATTCAATGTTTGATCCAATGAAAAATTTATCGCTTTCAGTAAAGAAACATCTCGCTTTACTATGCTATAATGAAAGATAAAAAAAACTTGAAAAGCTTTACATCCTTTCTTTATAGGTTTTCATAAATTGAATGTTATTATTATTTTTTTACTTTCATGTAAACGGAGAATACAAATAGAAAGTATTGTAATCGCCAAAATATTCATTATCGATCTTCTTCCCGTTCGATCTAATTTTCCATCTATAGATGTTCCTCCACAAAAATAAATAAATAAAATTGGATTAATAATGTCTATCTTTCCATGTGCAAGTCAATAACTTGAAAACTTGAGATATTGATGAATGAAATTTAGTATTTTATCGTTACATCATCGAATTTGTATATATATATATCAAATTTTGAATCAAATCCATTGATAAGATTGTTTTTAACGTAGGAATATGTTCCTCCCATTGGTGTCTCAGGAAGGAATTTGATTCACACGGCAGAACGCCACAAAAAACGTAGTATGGAGATCCTCTATATCTCGGTAACTACATATGTCAAAAACATAACTAATTTCTTTTTTTAGAGATAACGGGTAAGAACAGAAATTACAAAAAAAATTTAAAAAATCGGGATTGTATTTCCGCGACTACTTAGTCGCAAAGTTGGGCAACAATGTGCATTAATTGGTGACGTCACACGCATGAGGTGCGCGCACAATTGGCTGACTCTCTTGCTTGCCACGTTTCCGCTATCAAGATTCCGTGATTGAATTGAATTTTTTTTTTCAAAAAATAAAACAAAATTGAGATTAACTTTGAAAAACAATAGTATCGCGAGTAACTTCGAGAAACAAAAGAGAATCTCGAGTAACAAAGAGAAACAAAAGAGTCACGCAAGTAAAGTAGTCCTATGCCTTTAACATCTGCGGCTGTTTGAAACAGCCAGCCTCCTGTCATTTTTATCTGTCTGCTTGTGCGTATCAGAATACAATGACTCAAAACTGTAACGAGTTAGACAAATGAAATTGAGCATGTGGTCTTCATGCTTAAATTGTACGATAAAGAAAAGAAGAAGAGATACAAAACGCATCCTTTTTTAACGACACGACGAAGCTTGACACAAAACACGCCGTATTGTAGAAGTATACTAGAAAGTCGAGGGAGATACATTCATTTATTTATTTATAGAGTTGCA
>BGPR01047504.1:0-11780 GCA_013235015.1 Araneus ventricosus | reverse complement strand
TTGTTTTGAGTATATTAGTTTACGTTTTTCTTATTACTCAAATTCATCCATATCTTCTGGTGGCCCTAGCGCCCCAAGAATAGTTAACAATTGACATTTTTACTATTTTGACTCATTCCAAAAACAGGGGTGGAAAGAATAAAAGAACGCTTTTGCCAAAGTTTCCCTTGTAGCGATGTGTTTTTGTTGAGGAAAAGTCGAAAAATAAAGTAAAATTGTGTTATATTGTAAAAAAAAGAAAAGGTAGTTGTGGGTCCCTGAATAATATTATCTTAACAAAAATAATTTTATTCATTTATTAATAAAAAATAAATAATTTTCATTCTCTCCTATACGTTTTTCTCTGTAAAATTGTTTCTTTAACGCAATTTTTATTTCTAATTTTCAATTCAAAATTTGCATAAAAATCGTTGTTTTGGAAATATTTAAGTGTCTTGGGTAACGGAAGAAATTTAAAAAAATTTGGATGTATGCTAGTACACTTAAGAGCACCCTACGCCGATTATTCTATCCGCACTTTGAATTTTCGATCCACCCTACTACCCATTCCATCAGAACAACATTTGATCCTTCCAATGATGCTTTGTTTAGTTTTATTAACGTCTCGTTTTGAAGCAACATGAGGGCTATTTTGAGAAGGATCTCGTAATTTTAAACCGCGGGCAGATGACGAAGACGGCACCTGGGGGATGCTGGCAGTCCCCTCTCCAAGCTTCAGTGCCACATCAGCTGGAGGACGTTTAACCCTTGCGTCTTATTTAACGTGCAACATTCCCAATACATAACGGATTTTCGGTAGAATCGGATTTCGAACCTCGAACCCTTCGGCACCGAGGCCGACATCTTACCATTAGGCATTCACGGCCTTTGCATTGATGGTAACGTTAACAGAATTATTGCTTGTTTCTTCAGCTGACGCATCAGATATAAAGCAGGTGCGTACCGCATTTACACAATCATCTTAAGAGGGTTATGTTACTATAATTTGGCACTTATAGCATGAGTCATTGTGAAGGAATATGAGTAATACTCTTTGAAATTGTGAAGAATTTTTTGAGAGAGAAAGAAGAGTTTAACCGAAATTTGTAGTTATTTATAAGCAGAACTGCACTACAAGAAGACATACATAAAAAAAGTCCCCTTTTTATTTCTCTTCATTGTTTTGTTTAAAGAAAGATGTTTGTATATAATCTTCAAACATTTTTTTTCCAAAATATTAACCTCATCTAAATTCGTTTATATAATATTTTATAACTTTTCCTTTGCCCATGATCTTTACCTTTCTATGCATAATGTTTATTGATATGATCTAATAAGGTAGAAATGCTTAACTTTTCATTTTTATATTCATCTTAAAACTATAACTGTAACAATCTCTAAGCGTATAACACTATAATATAACTATAATAATATTAACACCATACCTATAACAATGGTTATACAATTTTCATCTTAATCTTAATATAATCTTAACTTTTATATTATAATCTTAAGTCTTTTCCTATTATAATATGAACCTAACATGATATAGTTAAAATAAATTTTTATAGCATATTTCAATAGCAGTGGCGAATCCAGGGGAGTGGCTATCGGGCTGCAGCCCGCCCCCCAGAGCTAAACTAAAATTCTTAATTTTATTTAAAATCACTACAACTTTTGTTCTTAATTTTCATTAAAAAAAATACTAAAATCGTGACAACATTGCTTTCTGGCTTGACAGACTCGAAAATTTTCATACTTTTCTAGTCATTCCACTTGCACTTGTAGCGTTGACGCGGCCGAAAACATTTTTTGTCTAGTTATTTCATTGAATTTTTTATTAAATTATCGAAAGTATTGTAGTGTTCTTTATGATTCTTATTGTCAGGTGAGGAAAGCCTGTAAAGTTAAAGTGTTTCGGCTTAGAAAAGCTATGAGGTTTGACATTCTTCACTACGATATAAAAATTTTATGATCCCAGCCCCCCCCCAGAACAGAATTATGGATTCGCTACTGTTCAATAGCCTTTTATCTTAATTTTAATAAAGTGACAAAATTGGACATAAACGCTTAAGAAGAGCAGATTTTGTTAATAAAATTAGGCATGATAAGAATATTCTCTCGCAGTTCAACCGCTGCTTCTTAATGACTTCCTCATTACACATTCACCTGCTGCTTGCTCTTTACTCCGAAATGAATTTCTTCATAAATACAAAATTCTCCGTTTAATTTGACGGCAGTCTTGTTTACTGTTGAACTATGAATATTGCTAATGAGTTGAGAGATAGATATCATCCGAGATAGAGATTTTATTTTAAAGAGTCTGAGAAATCTATTTAGATATCATTACAAGCTATAATCAACTATGATTGTTGCACCTGCCCTATAAACATTGTAATAAGATGAGCAATAGTCAGAGTAAAAACCTGATTTACATACTGGCAATGTGGTGGAAATGTTAGCCTGTCTTATAGGCAATGCATATAAAGTGCCTTTTTCTTACACTGCATTTCCTTTGGTTTGCTCACTGATATTCGGTAAGTATATTTGTCTGTAGACTTTATTTTGATTATATTTTCCATTATAATGTTCATTCACTGTAATGAATAAAGCATTCCGACACATTGTTCAAGCTTTATTGTTCTAAAACTACAATTTATAGCGAAAATTTTAATTTTTACTATTTTAAAACTTTTTGGACAATATCAAATAAAGAATATAAGAAAGAATTAATTCTTCTACTGAGTATAAGAAAATATATTTTCTCACACTAAGTAACCTTCATAGGAATTACTATGCACAGAAAGAGAAATACAAATTGTAACCAAATTCAACTTTTGGACACTTAATAATAATAGAGATCTAATAAATTTAATGAAAACAGTTTCTAAAAATCTACTTTTATTGCTGTACCAAAAGGAACAATTTCTAAAATTTTAAATGCTTTCTAATTTTCAACTTTTTATCTTTTATTCGATATAACAAATATTATGCAATCTTGGAATGTTTTTCAATATTCACTAAAAGGTAGCGCCACTGTTATAAAATTAAAATTAATTTTATTTAACGATTAACTTTTAACTCAATTCTAAAAATATTAATATGGTGTATTTTCATTAAGAATTCACAAGTTCACAAAACTTCAAACAGGTAGAAAACACGTCAGGAAGTGATTGAAAAGTTGATTAAAAATTCCATCTTTACAAACAGAAAACAATTCAAATTAAGTAAAAGTGTGAAAAATCTCGTCCGAGGAAACTTTTTAAACTATGGATTTAAGGAAAGAAAACTAAACTTGTAAAAGACACATTTGATAAAAATATGATTTTTCAGTTGACTATGATTGAGTTTTACAGAAATGTAATAAATATCATATAATTGAATGTTTAAAATTATTAAACTTCAGATTAAGGGAATAAGCCAAAACGCATGAGCTACAAACACTTCAGATTTGATTGCAAATATACTTCTAAACCTCGAAAAAATAGAATTTGAAGCAATTACTTTGAAAACAGTTTTTGAAACTAATATTTAAAACGACCTTATTTGCATAATGTAAATATTAAATTAAAATTCATGATTATCTTATTGGTTTTTAAATCAATATATACCTCAAACTACGAGAACAAAATACATTTCACATACTAGATTAATACTGATCATAATAATAAAAAAAACTAGCATCTGCGTAACTTTTACAATTACTTTAAAACTAAAGTCCATAAAGCTATTAATATTCACACTGATCATGAACTACTAAAGATGCAATAAAAAAAGTTAGTTTTCATTGGAAATTATCTTAAGCGTTTAAACAAAAATTTATAGGATAAGACGTTCATAAGATGATAACAAAGAAGAGGTTTCATCTAAATAAATCCTTTAAATGTGATCAATGCATTCAGTCTCAAACGAAAAGGTTCTAAAACTGTGGTGCGCGTACCCCTGGTGGTAGGCCGGAGACCAGTTAGAGGTACAAGAAAGTGATCTTGGTAATGGCGGAAAACATAAAACATAAGAATATTTTAAGATTTCGTTTTGTCAAGTTCATATGAAAAATGAAACTGAAAATTGTACGCGTCCGAAAGCCTATTCAACGAAATAAGAAAAAGGAAGAAAAAGATTAATATCTAGTAATTGTTATCTCTCATTATAAGTTAATGCGAAATTATTCCAATGCTATTTTCATTTATTTTGACGTTGAACTAATGTTATTTTTGAAAAATAGAATAAACTGTAAAATCAAAAATCAATCCTACAAACTTTCTTATGTTCACTAGAGTTGTTTGACTCTTAAGCTAACTTAAGACCTTGGCGTTATTAATAAAGCCTTTTTGTGCTGGGGGAAGGTTGGGGGTGTAACAGTAGGGTGTACTCAAAAATAAAAGGATTAATCAGGGTATGGACGAGTGGAAAAAGGTTGGAAACCGCTGCTCTAAAGTCATTCCAAGACCATTACAGGGGCACAAGATTTAACTGCTATACTTTTTTCAAATAGTTAACCCATCTATAAAGCATATTTATTGTGGTTATGAAGTTTCCAGCTCAAATAGAAAATAAATTCACTTGATTATCCGTCTTAAATATTTTAAGCAATAAATAATAAGAATGTTTTTGCTGTAAGTTACGTTACAAAGCAATTAATAACCATTTCAAAGTACTTTAGAAAGTAAATAAAGAAAAAAGGAACCCACACCGACCCGGCCTACCCGAAAGGGTGTAAGGCCCTTAGTGGGACGGTGGAAATAAAGAAAAAAGCTAGTCCTTTAGAACACGAAAGAAAATGTAACAATCAAACCAGCGGAAGAAATTCCTGAAGTTTCTTAAGTAAAGTGATTAGACGTCAAGTGAACAGTCCCTTTTTAACGCTTATCATCACTATATTATACATATTATTATTATTACACTTACATACTTGTTATTATATTTGTACCGATTACAAAAAAAGTCCCGAATCCTTATTCATTTAACATTTAATAATTCATATTAAAATTTTTAAAAAAAACCTAGTATGATTTAATTGTCAAATATTAGGTTTTGAAGAATTCCTCTTCTCATTTTTTACCATAGAGAGAAAGTAATCAAACTGACGTGCCGAGTTAGCTGGGCAGTCCCAGTTTTCAATTTAATGTTGCAAGTACAAATTAGGCATGTGATTTGGCATTCGAAATGCATATTGGATAATTTAATACAGGTAAATATTTCCGTCGATTCCGATGTTAATTAAAAATGCATCAAAAGTGCCCTTTAAACTATCTAAAATCAATATCATTCCATCAGAATGTTTTTTTTTATTTTTTTAGCCTTGGTTCGCGCAGTTTAGCGCAATATAGTTCTCACAAAAATATCTATAAATAAATAGATCTAAAAATAAGTAGTCCCTTATGAAAAAAGTAAATAAAATGTTTAATGTGTTAAATTTTTAATTAGCATCTTTTTAGAAGACATGTATTTTTATAATGATAGAACAATTCTTTTTCATTTTTCGCTATTTTTTTGGTGACTGCATCAACTTAAATGATGGAGTGGTGTGAAAATTCATTTTATTTCGTTGATAAGATTTCGTTGGTTTCTCTTCTATCATGATATAAATATGAGCAGGGTGACAATAATTAAGGAATGAATGTTTAGAGATCAATTACAAAGAACATTCTGGGAGAAACGCAACACTACTTCACATACATACTAATTAGTATATTGAAATTCTATCAAAAACAGTTGAAATTTTTGGCAGCTGGGGCTAAAATAGTCATAAAAATTATAAAAAGCAACATTAATGTGATTCACTAAAATTTAATGGACTGGCCATTTTAATTAGAAATATTTTTATAGCAGTTACATCTTTTTAATCATTTACAATTTTTTTTCTCTACAAAGAGTAATGAATGCAGTTTTGCATACATTTATTTCCCTGATCTTACTTCTTGTGAGTTTTTGCTGCGGGACTATTTGAAAATGCTTGTGTACTCCAAAATAGTGGATAAGTTAGAACCTTACAGAATTGCATGTCACACAGATCAATAGGAATTATGAAAATTAAATTATGAAATCAAAGGAACAAAGTTGAAAACCATAAGTTCTGAACGGTAAATCAACAAGTGAATTGCAAATGTGTAAAAATTCAGTTAAATGTTAAAAATGAAAGGTACCAGCTAAAAAATCATTTCTGTGTTAAAATGTCCATTAGTCAATCAAATAAAATTTTATTTAAAAAAAAAAATGCTTTTAAGCCTATTGTACTGCCAAAAGTCAGACTGCAGCGCCACTTTTACCCTTGGTGCCAAAAATACAAACTTTTTCCCTCCCTAAATCGATTTCCCATGGTCTGAATAGTACGCATACGAAATGGTGTTGCGTTTCTTTGTAATTAAGCCTTAAACACCTATACCTTAATTATGGGCACCTTGTACATTTTAGAAAGTGAACCCATTTATTAAGTGTGCTTATATTTCTGTCTTGACTCAATTCATTTCTAAACACCTCTATAACAGATGATCATTATAAAATGACTTCGGTTTTCTTTCCTTAAGAAAACGCCATTCTTAAAAGTGGTATGTCTTTTCATGAAAATAATTTCTAACATTTTTTCCCTGTCTTAAATTGATACATTTTTCATTATTTATTCAAATTATATTTTTTTTTAAATTCATATTAATAAATCCTTATTATTTTATATTACGCTTGCCTTCTAGAAAAATTATTTATAAATGTCTGCTGTCGTTAATTAGATTGATATTCTAAACAAATAAAAATTACTTTATCGAGACACTAGGTGTGAGAAAGTAGCTCCTGCTAAATAAAATGAGTAGTTCAGAGTAATATATTATTAACTACTGTTTTTTAAATATTTCCAAAATTATGACTGTGACTTTTGGGCTTCTAATGTGACTTTCATAAAACTTTCTAAGTATCGGCATATTTACAAAAAAGAAACTATAGAAAACTTACGAAAAAGAATATTTCTTTGGTTAATAAATATTAAATTATTATTGAAAGATAAATGTTAAATTCTTAATAAATTAAACATAATAATTATATTATTGCTAATTCAATTTTACGCAAGGATACTATAAAACGTTTTGAGTAATCAAACGACTTTACATATCGTTCCATCCTCTTTTTGTATTGATGTTGTGTGTAAAGCATTCTCATTTACAACCAAGCAGTAACTTCTACGAGGGTAGTTCAAAAAGTAAGTAACAAGCCCTCTGAAAGAAAAGGTTTATTGACGAAATCAAAGAGATGGACAAAGGTAAAAAGGCACTGGTACATATTACTTTTCCACATAGTCACCATGGTTGTTAAAGTGTACCATCCGTTAACCAATCTATCGAAACCGGCATAGAAGAAATGAGGGTCCAGGTTGCCTAGCCACTTAACGGCGGCTTCCTGAACTTCGGCATCAGTTTTAAAATGGCAACCTGCCAGGGGTGCGTCTTCAACGGTCAGAAGAGATGAAAATCATTTGGTACGAGATCCGGGCAGCGGTGGACGTGCTTGGCTGTCCTGATCTTTGCTCACACATTTTACTCGTACATTTGTTCTGCCTAGTTCAAATTCCTTACACAAAAACCACAGTTTTCGTGACATTACACTCGCTCCGTAAACTTCTACTAGTTGGCGATGAATTTCAGATGGTGTTGTTTTCTTGAAGCGCAAAAACCTCATTACCTTCACAATGCAATTGCCGACCATGTTTCCATCAACGCCGCCATCTTCTAACAGATTTTCGGAACGCTACGGCACACTAACTCCATCTACCGGTGGCGTTTGAATGCTATGATTGTCTATTCTATTTAGACATGGAATTTAATTCGCTCGGGAAATTTGTGCACCCGTGAGATCTCTTACTACCTTACTTTTTGAACCACATACGAATATTCATTTTCATAATATACTTTCAGGACGGCTGATCAATTTTCAAAATGATCAAAATTCTTTTGCTGATTTCTGCTGCTATTGCCATAGCAAATGCCATTGTATGCACTGATGATGTCTGCTCTCGTGTGCGTTGTATGCAGGCAATCTGCACCGGGAAGGAGGTCTTTGTACCAAAAGGAGGCTATTGCGGATGCTGTGATGCTTGCGTTACGTATTTAAGTAAGATAACAATTTGTCAATCTTCCTTTAAAAATTATGACTGAACAGTAAATTTTTTGTCCTGTTTGCACGATTGTTCTATTTCCGTATTTTCCGCTAAATTTTGTAGAGATTATTCATAGACGAAGAATAAAGGAATAAAACAGTAACCCGCATCTATGTATCTGACACTTTATACAATAAATGTAGAATGTGTTTTCTGCATAGAAGCATACAAGTCTGCTTGCTATTGCTAAGTTTATATTCTGGCGATAATTTCTAGGAAACATCACTAAAACGTGTTTAACTCCATATATCGGTTTTTTGTTTGCTATTCTTTTGAAATTTCTTGGTATTATAGCAAAAACTTTTGCCTTTTATTAAAATTTTTCTTCAAATACTTTTGCTTATAATTTTACTTTACTTTATATAACAATAAGTCTTACTTTATATAACAACAAACTGCATTATCACTTCCAGGACGATATTTCAAGATAAATTATATAAAAATTACTTTATCACTGCAGCTATTTTGACATTCTATTTCCATTATCACTGTACCACAAAAATGGTTGAAAATAAACGTTTGAAAGTTTCATCACGCATTCTGTTGAAGGTTTTCAGCGGTGTCTTTCGTCTATAAAACGTATTATGTGTTAAAATATATTTTATTAAAACCGAAATTGAGATTCTGTACTTCTTCAATTTTTTATGGATATTTGAGATATGAAAGTTATTAATATCCGAGAATTATTAATAAAGCACATAATCAATCTATATATTTTATTCTCGATCTCTTATGTTAATTGTTTGATTACGTTTCTAGGCGAAGGTGAAGAATGCCCTGTTCCAGTGAAAGGGGGTGGTCCACCAACTAGACAGTGCAGTGAAGGATTGGAGTGTGTGCTTGCGTAAAGTTTCAAGTTCAATTATGTGTGTGATTCTTACAACAATTTAAGCTCAATCAGTGTAAACTAATAGAGTTTAATAAAAATTTTGCCCTGAAGTTTTTAATTTTCATATAGGGTAAGTACCGTATTTTCAATCAATAGGATCTACAATATAAAAACCCAGAGATGTCTGTAACGCAGGCCGGAATTAGAAATATTCCCGCCCCTTTGGTTTGCGTCATTATTGGACGAGCAAATCACAATTTCAGTTTTGGCGCCAAACAACTCAGACAGGCTTTTTTTGTGCAAAATTAAACGAAGCGAGGAACGAACCCGCAACGCCAGATACGAAGTACAATGTCTTGACAACTGCGCTATTGATCCTTACATCCGTTGCCGTTTTTATATATATATAAATTGACGGATATATCGGCGTTAGTTATTGGATCGTAAATTTCACTTCATTTAACCTTTACCATATTAATGCTGGATTGTAGTTAAAGTCAATGAGTTGAGTTCAGCAGTTTCCTTTTTTTTCATTAATGCGGATTCTTTATATTGAGTTATCAAGATGCCGGAATCCTAGCCATGTTAAATTTCGAGTGAAAAAAATCCACACAACACGAAATATTGTTAAACAACAACAGATACTTGGCAAAGAATGTTGTTTATAATGAAGTATTTTAGTTGATAGAATTCCAGCTCTTTATTGTTTTCTTTTAATGTTACTACATATTTACATCTAAAGTGAACTACAAATTATATATTTTTTAAATTTCTCAAGCACTCTGCCAATGTGCATGAGATTTTCTACTGCAACTTTCGTTAGTAAATCTGTGACAATCAGATCTGAGATATATATTGTTGGCAGGATAACAACCCGCCTAGACGGGCACACATCCTCCAGTTATGAGGAATGTCTTGAAACAAAATGTGCAATAAAGACTATACTTCCAATTCGAAAATATATACTACATGATTATTAGAATTAATGTATCGCTGTTTAAAACACTGTAGGAACAAGTAATATAAAAAAAAATTTAAGTCAATTCCTATTTAGGTCAGCGATCTACACGCTTCGTCACTGACAAAAATACATGAAAAAATGACGCCTTCATGAACATACCAGAAAACAAAGAATATTAGGTCTAGAAGCTGGCAAAACCTAGCTCCATCTATTGAGAAAAATTCGAACCAAACGACTCAAGGCGACATGTGCTTTCTCCCATATAAAACTAAAATTAATTAATTAAATTTAATTAATGAATTAATATTTGAAAAAACTGTATTAACATCAAGTGTCATCCACTACAAGTTTTAAAAAATGTATTTGAACTTGAGTGGATGAATAAAAAGTATTTTATTAACGAATGAAAATTTGAACAAGATATATAAATAAATATATATAGGGAGAGTGTGAACTAATAGTAGGAATTGAAAAAAAGAAAAATCTCAAAAGATTTCAAAACATTAAATTGTGACAATATGCGTTGCAGAACATGGGGAAAAATGATGCAACGTAAGAGAAGAAAATTAAGAAAAACATCTGGTAAAAATAACAATTATTTCTACCTTAGGGGTATTATATTTCAATTTTATGAAAGCAATTAGCAAAGTATCCGGCATTTCCCGGTTTCTGGTGAAGGGCCCATTGCATAATCCCGGGTTAGATATTTTTGTGGTTGTCCCATGGTTGTTAAGGAAGGTACTACCAATAGATAATTTTCTACAGAGCTTTGAATAGGGTTATAGCAATTAAAACCGTTCGGAACGTTAAATTGTTTCTTATTTTAATGAAATCATCTAATATTTTATTTCCATTTCTTTCAATAACTGGTGTAACTATTTCTATTAAACGGCATATTTGACATGTCGTATCATGTCATTTGTCGTATCATTCATTATCTATTTAGTCGTAAGTTACAAAATGATGATTCTTCTTATTTTCAAAACTCATTTGACACCCACGCTTTTGAGTTTGCAACATTCGCGGTAAGCATAAGGGTTTGTTATATCTTAATCTCTTACATAGTGTTAGCTTGGACTTTATAGAATATATCTGCATTGCATTTTAGGTTCAGGTGCTTTATTGTGTTTTAGGTTCAAAATTTTAAAAGATTTTGAATAAATAAACGACTGAAACCTTGAAATATTAATTTTGTTTCAAATTTTGTGTAACATGTATAAGATGTGATAGATAATTCTAAAAAACATATATGATACTTAGTTCTTATCTGAGGCAAATAACGGCTTATAAAACTGCTAAAATAAAATTCAATATAATATTTATTTTTTTGAAGAAACAAACGCTAATGAATTAAATCTTCGAGGATCTAAATATAAGCTCTATGCGAAGTGTACACATTCACTCTGCCGTATAGATCAGTTTCTGTAAACAAAGTACTCTGCAATAATGTTACGGTATTATACAGAATTGAGAATATTGAATGAAATCACAAAAATATTATAAAACATCTTTGTGACAATATGCTGACCATAGAAGGCCCCCGAGATGTTAGAGACATGCGTGAAAAGATGAATTACCCAACTTTGGGGAAAATCCACTCACCTACAAACATCGGGCGAAAGAATACATGGCAGAAATTCTTCGTAAATGCATGGAGGTCGTTTGGAAATTCAGATGACAATCAAAACAGATCAGAACTATCTAAACGACTGATCAAATTACATAAATCCTATGACTGGAAGATTTTAAACCATTAAAAATTTTCACAGAAGGCCAAATACAAAGCTGTAAAAATTGAAGAATTTCAACAATTAAAAATTACGATTTTCAAAATCTTAACTTGAAAACAATACACTATCCATTTCATA
>BGPR01047503.1:0-11780 GCA_013235015.1 Araneus ventricosus | reverse complement strand
TTGTTTTGAGTATATTAGTTTACGTTTTTCTTATTACTCAAATTCATCCATATCTTCTGGTGGCCCTAGCGCCCCAAGAATAGTTAACAATTGACATTTTTACTATTTTGACTCATTCCAAAAACAGGGGTGGAAAGAATAAAAGAACGCTTTTGCCAAAGTTTCCCTTGTAGCGATGTGTTTTTGTTGAGGAAAAGTCGAAAAATAAAGTAAAATTGTGTTATATTGTAAAAAAAAGAAAAGGTAGTTGTGGGTCCCTGAATAATATTATCTTAACAAAAATAATTTTATTCATTTATTAATAAAAAATAAATAATTTTCATTCTCTCCTATACGTTTTTCTCTGTAAAATTGTTTCTTTAACGCAATTTTTATTTCTAATTTTCAATTCAAAATTTGCATAAAAATCGTTGTTTTGGAAATATTTAAGTGTCTTGGGTAACGGAAGAAATTTAAAAAAATTTGGATGTATGCTAGTACACTTAAGAGCACCCTACGCCGATTATTCTATCCGCACTTTGAATTTTCGATCCACCCTACTACCCATTCCATCAGAACAACATTTGATCCTTCCAATGATGCTTTGTTTAGTTTTATTAACGTCTCGTTTTGAAGCAACATGAGGGCTATTTTGAGAAGGATCTCGTAATTTTAAACCGCGGGCAGATGACGAAGACGGCACCTGGGGGATGCTGGCAGTCCCCTCTCCAAGCTTCAGTGCCACATCAGCTGGAGGACGTTTAACCCTTGCGTCTTATTTAACGTGCAACATTCCCAATACATAACGGATTTTCGGTAGAATCGGATTTCGAACCTCGAACCCTTCGGCACCGAGGCCGACATCTTACCATTAGGCATTCACGGCCTTTGCATTGATGGTAACGTTAACAGAATTATTGCTTGTTTCTTCAGCTGACGCATCAGATATAAAGCAGGTGCGTACCGCATTTACACAATCATCTTAAGAGGGTTATGTTACTATAATTTGGCACTTATAGCATGAGTCATTGTGAAGGAATATGAGTAATACTCTTTGAAATTGTGAAGAATTTTTTGAGAGAGAAAGAAGAGTTTAACCGAAATTTGTAGTTATTTATAAGCAGAACTGCACTACAAGAAGACATACATAAAAAAAGTCCCCTTTTTATTTCTCTTCATTGTTTTGTTTAAAGAAAGATGTTTGTATATAATCTTCAAACATTTTTTTTCCAAAATATTAACCTCATCTAAATTCGTTTATATAATATTTTATAACTTTTCCTTTGCCCATGATCTTTACCTTTCTATGCATAATGTTTATTGATATGATCTAATAAGGTAGAAATGCTTAACTTTTCATTTTTATATTCATCTTAAAACTATAACTGTAACAATCTCTAAGCGTATAACACTATAATATAACTATAATAATATTAACACCATACCTATAACAATGGTTATACAATTTTCATCTTAATCTTAATATAATCTTAACTTTTATATTATAATCTTAAGTCTTTTCCTATTATAATATGAACCTAACATGATATAGTTAAAATAAATTTTTATAGCATATTTCAATAGCAGTGGCGAATCCAGGGGAGTGGCTATCGGGCTGCAGCCCGCCCCCCAGAGCTAAACTAAAATTCTTAATTTTATTTAAAATCACTACAACTTTTGTTCTTAATTTTCATTAAAAAAAATACTAAAATCGTGACAACATTGCTTTCTGGCTTGACAGACTCGAAAATTTTCATACTTTTCTAGTCATTCCACTTGCACTTGTAGCGTTGACGCGGCCGAAAACATTTTTTGTCTAGTTATTTCATTGAATTTTTTATTAAATTATCGAAAGTATTGTAGTGTTCTTTATGATTCTTATTGTCAGGTGAGGAAAGCCTGTAAAGTTAAAGTGTTTCGGCTTAGAAAAGCTATGAGGTTTGACATTCTTCACTACGATATAAAAATTTTATGATCCCAGCCCCCCCCCAGAACAGAATTATGGATTCGCTACTGTTCAATAGCCTTTTATCTTAATTTTAATAAAGTGACAAAATTGGACATAAACGCTTAAGAAGAGCAGATTTTGTTAATAAAATTAGGCATGATAAGAATATTCTCTCGCAGTTCAACCGCTGCTTCTTAATGACTTCCTCATTACACATTCACCTGCTGCTTGCTCTTTACTCCGAAATGAATTTCTTCATAAATACAAAATTCTCCGTTTAATTTGACGGCAGTCTTGTTTACTGTTGAACTATGAATATTGCTAATGAGTTGAGAGATAGATATCATCCGAGATAGAGATTTTATTTTAAAGAGTCTGAGAAATCTATTTAGATATCATTACAAGCTATAATCAACTATGATTGTTGCACCTGCCCTATAAACATTGTAATAAGATGAGCAATAGTCAGAGTAAAAACCTGATTTACATACTGGCAATGTGGTGGAAATGTTAGCCTGTCTTATAGGCAATGCATATAAAGTGCCTTTTTCTTACACTGCATTTCCTTTGGTTTGCTCACTGATATTCGGTAAGTATATTTGTCTGTAGACTTTATTTTGATTATATTTTCCATTATAATGTTCATTCACTGTAATGAATAAAGCATTCCGACACATTGTTCAAGCTTTATTGTTCTAAAACTACAATTTATAGCGAAAATTTTAATTTTTACTATTTTAAAACTTTTTGGACAATATCAAATAAAGAATATAAGAAAGAATTAATTCTTCTACTGAGTATAAGAAAATATATTTTCTCACACTAAGTAACCTTCATAGGAATTACTATGCACAGAAAGAGAAATACAAATTGTAACCAAATTCAACTTTTGGACACTTAATAATAATAGAGATCTAATAAATTTAATGAAAACAGTTTCTAAAAATCTACTTTTATTGCTGTACCAAAAGGAACAATTTCTAAAATTTTAAATGCTTTCTAATTTTCAACTTTTTATCTTTTATTCGATATAACAAATATTATGCAATCTTGGAATGTTTTTCAATATTCACTAAAAGGTAGCGCCACTGTTATAAAATTAAAATTAATTTTATTTAACGATTAACTTTTAACTCAATTCTAAAAATATTAATATGGTGTATTTTCATTAAGAATTCACAAGTTCACAAAACTTCAAACAGGTAGAAAACACGTCAGGAAGTGATTGAAAAGTTGATTAAAAATTCCATCTTTACAAACAGAAAACAATTCAAATTAAGTAAAAGTGTGAAAAATCTCGTCCGAGGAAACTTTTTAAACTATGGATTTAAGGAAAGAAAACTAAACTTGTAAAAGACACATTTGATAAAAATATGATTTTTCAGTTGACTATGATTGAGTTTTACAGAAATGTAATAAATATCATATAATTGAATGTTTAAAATTATTAAACTTCAGATTAAGGGAATAAGCCAAAACGCATGAGCTACAAACACTTCAGATTTGATTGCAAATATACTTCTAAACCTCGAAAAAATAGAATTTGAAGCAATTACTTTGAAAACAGTTTTTGAAACTAATATTTAAAACGACCTTATTTGCATAATGTAAATATTAAATTAAAATTCATGATTATCTTATTGGTTTTTAAATCAATATATACCTCAAACTACGAGAACAAAATACATTTCACATACTAGATTAATACTGATCATAATAATAAAAAAAACTAGCATCTGCGTAACTTTTACAATTACTTTAAAACTAAAGTCCATAAAGCTATTAATATTCACACTGATCATGAACTACTAAAGATGCAATAAAAAAAGTTAGTTTTCATTGGAAATTATCTTAAGCGTTTAAACAAAAATTTATAGGATAAGACGTTCATAAGATGATAACAAAGAAGAGGTTTCATCTAAATAAATCCTTTAAATGTGATCAATGCATTCAGTCTCAAACGAAAAGGTTCTAAAACTGTGGTGCGCGTACCCCTGGTGGTAGGCCGGAGACCAGTTAGAGGTACAAGAAAGTGATCTTGGTAATGGCGGAAAACATAAAACATAAGAATATTTTAAGATTTCGTTTTGTCAAGTTCATATGAAAAATGAAACTGAAAATTGTACGCGTCCGAAAGCCTATTCAACGAAATAAGAAAAAGGAAGAAAAAGATTAATATCTAGTAATTGTTATCTCTCATTATAAGTTAATGCGAAATTATTCCAATGCTATTTTCATTTATTTTGACGTTGAACTAATGTTATTTTTGAAAAATAGAATAAACTGTAAAATCAAAAATCAATCCTACAAACTTTCTTATGTTCACTAGAGTTGTTTGACTCTTAAGCTAACTTAAGACCTTGGCGTTATTAATAAAGCCTTTTTGTGCTGGGGGAAGGTTGGGGGTGTAACAGTAGGGTGTACTCAAAAATAAAAGGATTAATCAGGGTATGGACGAGTGGAAAAAGGTTGGAAACCGCTGCTCTAAAGTCATTCCAAGACCATTACAGGGGCACAAGATTTAACTGCTATACTTTTTTCAAATAGTTAACCCATCTATAAAGCATATTTATTGTGGTTATGAAGTTTCCAGCTCAAATAGAAAATAAATTCACTTGATTATCCGTCTTAAATATTTTAAGCAATAAATAATAAGAATGTTTTTGCTGTAAGTTACGTTACAAAGCAATTAATAACCATTTCAAAGTACTTTAGAAAGTAAATAAAGAAAAAAGGAACCCACACCGACCCGGCCTACCCGAAAGGGTGTAAGGCCCTTAGTGGGACGGTGGAAATAAAGAAAAAAGCTAGTCCTTTAGAACACGAAAGAAAATGTAACAATCAAACCAGCGGAAGAAATTCCTGAAGTTTCTTAAGTAAAGTGATTAGACGTCAAGTGAACAGTCCCTTTTTAACGCTTATCATCACTATATTATACATATTATTATTATTACACTTACATACTTGTTATTATATTTGTACCGATTACAAAAAAAGTCCCGAATCCTTATTCATTTAACATTTAATAATTCATATTAAAATTTTTAAAAAAAACCTAGTATGATTTAATTGTCAAATATTAGGTTTTGAAGAATTCCTCTTCTCATTTTTTACCATAGAGAGAAAGTAATCAAACTGACGTGCCGAGTTAGCTGGGCAGTCCCAGTTTTCAATTTAATGTTGCAAGTACAAATTAGGCATGTGATTTGGCATTCGAAATGCATATTGGATAATTTAATACAGGTAAATATTTCCGTCGATTCCGATGTTAATTAAAAATGCATCAAAAGTGCCCTTTAAACTATCTAAAATCAATATCATTCCATCAGAATGTTTTTTTTTATTTTTTTAGCCTTGGTTCGCGCAGTTTAGCGCAATATAGTTCTCACAAAAATATCTATAAATAAATAGATCTAAAAATAAGTAGTCCCTTATGAAAAAAGTAAATAAAATGTTTAATGTGTTAAATTTTTAATTAGCATCTTTTTAGAAGACATGTATTTTTATAATGATAGAACAATTCTTTTTCATTTTTCGCTATTTTTTTGGTGACTGCATCAACTTAAATGATGGAGTGGTGTGAAAATTCATTTTATTTCGTTGATAAGATTTCGTTGGTTTCTCTTCTATCATGATATAAATATGAGCAGGGTGACAATAATTAAGGAATGAATGTTTAGAGATCAATTACAAAGAACATTCTGGGAGAAACGCAACACTACTTCACATACATACTAATTAGTATATTGAAATTCTATCAAAAACAGTTGAAATTTTTGGCAGCTGGGGCTAAAATAGTCATAAAAATTATAAAAAGCAACATTAATGTGATTCACTAAAATTTAATGGACTGGCCATTTTAATTAGAAATATTTTTATAGCAGTTACATCTTTTTAATCATTTACAATTTTTTTTCTCTACAAAGAGTAATGAATGCAGTTTTGCATACATTTATTTCCCTGATCTTACTTCTTGTGAGTTTTTGCTGCGGGACTATTTGAAAATGCTTGTGTACTCCAAAATAGTGGATAAGTTAGAACCTTACAGAATTGCATGTCACACAGATCAATAGGAATTATGAAAATTAAATTATGAAATCAAAGGAACAAAGTTGAAAACCATAAGTTCTGAACGGTAAATCAACAAGTGAATTGCAAATGTGTAAAAATTCAGTTAAATGTTAAAAATGAAAGGTACCAGCTAAAAAATCATTTCTGTGTTAAAATGTCCATTAGTCAATCAAATAAAATTTTATTTAAAAAAAAAAATGCTTTTAAGCCTATTGTACTGCCAAAAGTCAGACTGCAGCGCCACTTTTACCCTTGGTGCCAAAAATACAAACTTTTTCCCTCCCTAAATCGATTTCCCATGGTCTGAATAGTACGCATACGAAATGGTGTTGCGTTTCTTTGTAATTAAGCCTTAAACACCTATACCTTAATTATGGGCACCTTGTACATTTTAGAAAGTGAACCCATTTATTAAGTGTGCTTATATTTCTGTCTTGACTCAATTCATTTCTAAACACCTCTATAACAGATGATCATTATAAAATGACTTCGGTTTTCTTTCCTTAAGAAAACGCCATTCTTAAAAGTGGTATGTCTTTTCATGAAAATAATTTCTAACATTTTTTCCCTGTCTTAAATTGATACATTTTTCATTATTTATTCAAATTATATTTTTTTTTAAATTCATATTAATAAATCCTTATTATTTTATATTACGCTTGCCTTCTAGAAAAATTATTTATAAATGTCTGCTGTCGTTAATTAGATTGATATTCTAAACAAATAAAAATTACTTTATCGAGACACTAGGTGTGAGAAAGTAGCTCCTGCTAAATAAAATGAGTAGTTCAGAGTAATATATTATTAACTACTGTTTTTTAAATATTTCCAAAATTATGACTGTGACTTTTGGGCTTCTAATGTGACTTTCATAAAACTTTCTAAGTATCGGCATATTTACAAAAAAGAAACTATAGAAAACTTACGAAAAAGAATATTTCTTTGGTTAATAAATATTAAATTATTATTGAAAGATAAATGTTAAATTCTTAATAAATTAAACATAATAATTATATTATTGCTAATTCAATTTTACGCAAGGATACTATAAAACGTTTTGAGTAATCAAACGACTTTACATATCGTTCCATCCTCTTTTTGTATTGATGTTGTGTGTAAAGCATTCTCATTTACAACCAAGCAGTAACTTCTACGAGGGTAGTTCAAAAAGTAAGTAACAAGCCCTCTGAAAGAAAAGGTTTATTGACGAAATCAAAGAGATGGACAAAGGTAAAAAGGCACTGGTACATATTACTTTTCCACATAGTCACCATGGTTGTTAAAGTGTACCATCCGTTAACCAATCTATCGAAACCGGCATAGAAGAAATGAGGGTCCAGGTTGCCTAGCCACTTAACGGCGGCTTCCTGAACTTCGGCATCAGTTTTAAAATGGCAACCTGCCAGGGGTGCGTCTTCAACGGTCAGAAGAGATGAAAATCATTTGGTACGAGATCCGGGCAGCGGTGGACGTGCTTGGCTGTCCTGATCTTTGCTCACACATTTTACTCGTACATTTGTTCTGCCTAGTTCAAATTCCTTACACAAAAACCACAGTTTTCGTGACATTACACTCGCTCCGTAAACTTCTACTAGTTGGCGATGAATTTCAGATGGTGTTGTTTTCTTGAAGCGCAAAAACCTCATTACCTTCACAATGCAATTGCCGACCATGTTTCCATCAACGCCGCCATCTTCTAACAGATTTTCGGAACGCTACGGCACACTAACTCCATCTACCGGTGGCGTTTGAATGCTATGATTGTCTATTCTATTTAGACATGGAATTTAATTCGCTCGGGAAATTTGTGCACCCGTGAGATCTCTTACTACCTTACTTTTTGAACCACATACGAATATTCATTTTCATAATATACTTTCAGGACGGCTGATCAATTTTCAAAATGATCAAAATTCTTTTGCTGATTTCTGCTGCTATTGCCATAGCAAATGCCATTGTATGCACTGATGATGTCTGCTCTCGTGTGCGTTGTATGCAGGCAATCTGCACCGGGAAGGAGGTCTTTGTACCAAAAGGAGGCTATTGCGGATGCTGTGATGCTTGCGTTACGTATTTAAGTAAGATAACAATTTGTCAATCTTCCTTTAAAAATTATGACTGAACAGTAAATTTTTTGTCCTGTTTGCACGATTGTTCTATTTCCGTATTTTCCGCTAAATTTTGTAGAGATTATTCATAGACGAAGAATAAAGGAATAAAACAGTAACCCGCATCTATGTATCTGACACTTTATACAATAAATGTAGAATGTGTTTTCTGCATAGAAGCATACAAGTCTGCTTGCTATTGCTAAGTTTATATTCTGGCGATAATTTCTAGGAAACATCACTAAAACGTGTTTAACTCCATATATCGGTTTTTTGTTTGCTATTCTTTTGAAATTTCTTGGTATTATAGCAAAAACTTTTGCCTTTTATTAAAATTTTTCTTCAAATACTTTTGCTTATAATTTTACTTTACTTTATATAACAATAAGTCTTACTTTATATAACAACAAACTGCATTATCACTTCCAGGACGATATTTCAAGATAAATTATATAAAAATTACTTTATCACTGCAGCTATTTTGACATTCTATTTCCATTATCACTGTACCACAAAAATGGTTGAAAATAAACGTTTGAAAGTTTCATCACGCATTCTGTTGAAGGTTTTCAGCGGTGTCTTTCGTCTATAAAACGTATTATGTGTTAAAATATATTTTATTAAAACCGAAATTGAGATTCTGTACTTCTTCAATTTTTTATGGATATTTGAGATATGAAAGTTATTAATATCCGAGAATTATTAATAAAGCACATAATCAATCTATATATTTTATTCTCGATCTCTTATGTTAATTGTTTGATTACGTTTCTAGGCGAAGGTGAAGAATGCCCTGTTCCAGTGAAAGGGGGTGGTCCACCAACTAGACAGTGCAGTGAAGGATTGGAGTGTGTGCTTGCGTAAAGTTTCAAGTTCAATTATGTGTGTGATTCTTACAACAATTTAAGCTCAATCAGTGTAAACTAATAGAGTTTAATAAAAATTTTGCCCTGAAGTTTTTAATTTTCATATAGGGTAAGTACCGTATTTTCAATCAATAGGATCTACAATATAAAAACCCAGAGATGTCTGTAACGCAGGCCGGAATTAGAAATATTCCCGCCCCTTTGGTTTGCGTCATTATTGGACGAGCAAATCACAATTTCAGTTTTGGCGCCAAACAACTCAGACAGGCTTTTTTTGTGCAAAATTAAACGAAGCGAGGAACGAACCCGCAACGCCAGATACGAAGTACAATGTCTTGACAACTGCGCTATTGATCCTTACATCCGTTGCCGTTTTTATATATATATAAATTGACGGATATATCGGCGTTAGTTATTGGATCGTAAATTTCACTTCATTTAACCTTTACCATATTAATGCTGGATTGTAGTTAAAGTCAATGAGTTGAGTTCAGCAGTTTCCTTTTTTTTCATTAATGCGGATTCTTTATATTGAGTTATCAAGATGCCGGAATCCTAGCCATGTTAAATTTCGAGTGAAAAAAATCCACACAACACGAAATATTGTTAAACAACAACAGATACTTGGCAAAGAATGTTGTTTATAATGAAGTATTTTAGTTGATAGAATTCCAGCTCTTTATTGTTTTCTTTTAATGTTACTACATATTTACATCTAAAGTGAACTACAAATTATATATTTTTTAAATTTCTCAAGCACTCTGCCAATGTGCATGAGATTTTCTACTGCAACTTTCGTTAGTAAATCTGTGACAATCAGATCTGAGATATATATTGTTGGCAGGATAACAACCCGCCTAGACGGGCACACATCCTCCAGTTATGAGGAATGTCTTGAAACAAAATGTGCAATAAAGACTATACTTCCAATTCGAAAATATATACTACATGATTATTAGAATTAATGTATCGCTGTTTAAAACACTGTAGGAACAAGTAATATAAAAAAAAATTTAAGTCAATTCCTATTTAGGTCAGCGATCTACACGCTTCGTCACTGACAAAAATACATGAAAAAATGACGCCTTCATGAACATACCAGAAAACAAAGAATATTAGGTCTAGAAGCTGGCAAAACCTAGCTCCATCTATTGAGAAAAATTCGAACCAAACGACTCAAGGCGACATGTGCTTTCTCCCATATAAAACTAAAATTAATTAATTAAATTTAATTAATGAATTAATATTTGAAAAAACTGTATTAACATCAAGTGTCATCCACTACAAGTTTTAAAAAATGTATTTGAACTTGAGTGGATGAATAAAAAGTATTTTATTAACGAATGAAAATTTGAACAAGATATATAAATAAATATATATAGGGAGAGTGTGAACTAATAGTAGGAATTGAAAAAAAGAAAAATCTCAAAAGATTTCAAAACATTAAATTGTGACAATATGCGTTGCAGAACATGGGGAAAAATGATGCAACGTAAGAGAAGAAAATTAAGAAAAACATCTGGTAAAAATAACAATTATTTCTACCTTAGGGGTATTATATTTCAATTTTATGAAAGCAATTAGCAAAGTATCCGGCATTTCCCGGTTTCTGGTGAAGGGCCCATTGCATAATCCCGGGTTAGATATTTTTGTGGTTGTCCCATGGTTGTTAAGGAAGGTACTACCAATAGATAATTTTCTACAGAGCTTTGAATAGGGTTATAGCAATTAAAACCGTTCGGAACGTTAAATTGTTTCTTATTTTAATGAAATCATCTAATATTTTATTTCCATTTCTTTCAATAACTGGTGTAACTATTTCTATTAAACGGCATATTTGACATGTCGTATCATGTCATTTGTCGTATCATTCATTATCTATTTAGTCGTAAGTTACAAAATGATGATTCTTCTTATTTTCAAAACTCATTTGACACCCACGCTTTTGAGTTTGCAACATTCGCGGTAAGCATAAGGGTTTGTTATATCTTAATCTCTTACATAGTGTTAGCTTGGACTTTATAGAATATATCTGCATTGCATTTTAGGTTCAGGTGCTTTATTGTGTTTTAGGTTCAAAATTTTAAAAGATTTTGAATAAATAAACGACTGAAACCTTGAAATATTAATTTTGTTTCAAATTTTGTGTAACATGTATAAGATGTGATAGATAATTCTAAAAAACATATATGATACTTAGTTCTTATCTGAGGCAAATAACGGCTTATAAAACTGCTAAAATAAAATTCAATATAATATTTATTTTTTTGAAGAAACAAACGCTAATGAATTAAATCTTCGAGGATCTAAATATAAGCTCTATGCGAAGTGTACACATTCACTCTGCCGTATAGATCAGTTTCTGTAAACAAAGTACTCTGCAATAATGTTACGGTATTATACAGAATTGAGAATATTGAATGAAATCACAAAAATATTATAAAACATCTTTGTGACAATATGCTGACCATAGAAGGCCCCCGAGATGTTAGAGACATGCGTGAAAAGATGAATTACCCAACTTTGGGGAAAATCCACTCACCTACAAACATCGGGCGAAAGAATACATGGCAGAAATTCTTCGTAAATGCATGGAGGTCGTTTGGAAATTCAGATGACAATCAAAACAGATCAGAACTATCTAAACGACTGATCAAATTACATAAATCCTATGACTGGAAGATTTTAAACCATTAAAAATTTTCACAGAAGGCCAAATACAAAGCTGTAAAAATTGAAGAATTTCAACAATTAAAAATTACGATTTTCAAAATCTTAACTTGAAAACAATACACTATCCATTTCATA
>BGPR01047502.1:0-11780 GCA_013235015.1 Araneus ventricosus | reverse complement strand
TGCAACTCTATAAATAAATAAATGAATGTATCTCCCTCGACTTTCTAGTATACTTCTACAATACGGCGTGTTTTGTGTCAAGCTTCGTCGTGTCGTTAAAAAAGGATGCGTTTTGTATCTCTTCTTCTTTTCTTTATCGTACAATTTAAGCATGAAGACCACATGCTCAATTTCATTTGTCTAACTCGTTACAGTTTTGAGTCATTGTATTCTGATACGCACAAGCAGACAGATAAAAATGACAGGAGGCTGGCTGTTTCAAACAGCCGCAGATGTTAAAGGCATAGGACTACTTTACTTGCGTGACTCTTTTGTTTCTCTTTGTTACTCGAGATTCTCTTTTGTTTCTCGAAGTTACTCGCGATACTATTGTTTTTCAAAGTTAATCTCAATTTTGTTTTATTTTTTGAAAAAAAAAATTCAATTCAATCACGGAATCTTGATAGCGGAAACGTGGCAAGCAAGAGAGTCAGCCAATTGTGCGCGCACCTCATGCGTGTGACGTCACCAATTAATGCACATTGTTGCCCAACTTTGCGACTAAGTAGTCGCGGAAATACAATCCCGATTTTTTAAATTTTTTTTGTAATTTCTGTTCTTACCCGTTATCTCTAAAAAAAGAAATTAGTTATGTTTTTGACATATGTAGTTACCGAGATATAGAGGATCTCCATACTACGTTTTTTGTGGCGTTCTGCCGTGTGAATCAAATTCCTTCCTGAGACACCAATGGGAGGAACATATTCCTACGTTAAAAACAATCTTATCAATGGATTTGATTCAAAATTTGATATATATATATACAAATTCGATGATGTAACGATAAAATACTAAATTTCATTCATCAATATCTCAAGTTTTCAAGTTATTGACTTGCACATGGAAAGATAGACATTATTAATCCAATTTTATTTATTTATTTTTGTGGAGGAACATCTATAGATGGAAAATTAGATCGAACGGGAAGAAGATCGATAATGAATATTTTGGCGATTACAATACTTTCTATTTGTATTCTCCGTTTACATGAAAGTAAAAAAATAATAATAACATTCAATTTATGAAAACCTATAAAGAAAGGATGTAAAGCTTTTCAAGTTTTTTTTATCTTTCATTATAGCATAGTAAAGCGAGATGTTTCTTTACTGAAAGCGATAAATTTTTCATTGGATCAAACATTGAATAAGCATCTACCTTTTCTGCAAATGATAATTTTTTAATTGGATCAAACATCAAATAAGCATCTACCTTTACTGAAAACGATAAATTTTAAATTGGATCAAACATGAAATAACCATCTACCTTCACTGGTGTAGAATAAAAAAATTAATTATAAACTTAATTTTGAAGTCAAAAAGCTTCTAAAAAAAGAAATATATTTGATCTATTATTCCAATTTCAATTTACAATACTTAGTATTCACATTTTTTACTGAAATTCTACCCATTTGTGCGAAATATATTCGAGCAATTCTGTGTAGCAAACAATACGGGAAAGAATGTGACTCAATCCCGAAAATCTCGTGATTTTCTTTTATGTGGAATTTTTTCGGTAAAAATGAAAGAAAAGCAGATTTTTCTGGTAGTGGCATCGACTACCACTGCACATCGTCAAAAGAAAGTGCATTATGGCAATTTCCGCTTATTTCCGCTCCATTTGAATGTTAGGAAAGATTTATATCTTCATGCTCTTATCTTACAGCCATAAATCTTCCATATTCTCTAAGGTGTTGAGCCTTTGCATTACTCTAAGACTTATTTTTCCATTGTATTCGCAGGTGAAGACATGGTGAACTTCTATAAAATATTTTTCAAACTCACCGACAACAGTAAATAGCAAATTACGCATTTTTGTTTGAAAAGATGCGCTGTTTCTTTTAAACTTATAAACGTGATGATCCAAAGCATCTTTTTACATTTAAAATAAGCTGTTTAACATTATAAATTATTTAGATTATTAAGGCGAACTAATATAAACCCATCAATTTAAATTTACAATTTTTTTTAATGTGAATACATTTCATTCAGAGAGATTCGATAAAAATCAGCTCAAAAAGTTTTCTTTTGTAATACGAAACTAAATTATCAATTCACTGCATGAAAAAACAATTATGGAAAGATAAGTTTCATTATGATACCAAAGAATAATTAGATTTGCGCTAAAATTATCGTATACTTATTCAAAAATAATTGTCGCAGTAGCAGACCTCGTCATGTTTATGACTGATTAAAACTCATGTGACATCAAGCAATTTTTTTTATTTCCTTCATAATTGCATTAATCGCAATTCAATTTAAGCAGTTTTGTTTTCACCAATTATTGCAAAATAGTTCCAATCTTCTACACTCCTTACCTTTATGCTTATAAAAAACATAAGCAAAATATTAATGAATAAAAATAAGAATTGTGGCTGCGATGTTCTAAAGCAAATTTCCTATAATAACATTACTCGAAAAAAATGCATCGCTCTCGAGCATAAATACTCTTTATAAATGATTGCTAAACAATCCTTTTAATATTTAATAGATGCATTGATCTTTTTTATATTGAATGAAACTGTGTAATTTAATACTTATAGGACTTCTAAAGAAATTCTTATTTCTTGCTTATTGTTCAAGATGTGTTTTTCTTTTAAGAAAGTCAGAAATATTCTATCTTCTTATTCTGAGAAAATATTTTTATGGGAATTTTAGGAAAACATTTTTGCTTTGAAATCCCATGATAACATAATTTGAAATACTAGATAATGCTATTTTGAAATTACAGAAAGCTTTCTTCTTCAATCTGTCAACATCAGATTAATTTTTGACTTTTCATCTTCATTTTATCTTTAGTATAATCGAATTCTCTAGAAACCAACTCTGCAAACAATTCTAATTGTATCTTTTAAACCACCTTGAAGTTCATCAAGTGATAAATTCCTTCAGTGATAAATTATTCCCTAAATTCCCTACATTGAAGCAAACGGATGTAGAGGAAACGCTATTCCCTTTTCCTATAAGACTTGAAAACCGGAAGCAACATTGTTGCTAAAATCATTGTGATAATTCATTTCACAATATGCTTTCTAAAGTTCTGAGAGCAGATGCAATTAACCATGCGAGGTATACAATAAATTTCAGCAGAACATACAAATTAATTAGCAAAGATAGAAAACAATGGTAAATATTTCTGAGTCATAATTTCATAAAGCGTTAAGTTTTTTTTTATGATTTAGCATATGACAGAATGTTCTGAATAGCAAGTTAATTGTGTTTAAGTTTTTTTTAAAAAAGATTTAGCATATGACAGAATTTTCTGAATAGCAGGTTAATTGGGTTTCTCTTTATTATATTAAAGTAAAAAAAATAATAAAAATAAAGTTTCTTTTTATTATATTATAATTTCTCTTATATTAAATAATGTAATTTGTTTCGCTAACTGGTTTCAGAAAAAGTAGTTTCTTTTTCCAGATAAAGTATAATTTCGTAGCATAACAAATTCACCAAAAGTTGCATATATATCATTATTAACCTGAAATAAATTATTTCAAAGCACTTTGTGTTCACTTGTTTGTATTCTAAACCCTCTAAATGGTCGAAAAGGAATTTTCCGTTTCTCAGGTTTTGTTTAAAATTGGAAAATAAAATATTCTTTTGGATATATTCTTAAAATATCAAGAATAAAATATTAAAGACTTTATTAATTAAAATGATAAAGACTTTATTAATTAAAATCGATGTATTCAATTTAAAGCTAAATTTTCATAGTTTAAAGCCTTTAGATCAAAATAATGGGACGAGAGATAAATTAATTTGGTCTTACTTACAGTTAAACGAAATGAAGAATTAGGTAAAGAGGTCAGATCGGTAAAAAGCTGAACTCATCATCAAAACTTACAAAGGAAAATTTGTGAAATTATATACATTTGAAAAATTAATGAAGATCTAATTGCTAAATGAATAAGTTTCCGTATTTTAAATGTATTTATTTTTATAAGTTTTGAAGCATGTAATAAATTCCACATTTTTAAAGTTTGATTTGAAAAAAGTAAGATAATTGGAATTTATTTTTATTCCTATTTAAGTTCCTAAGAAAAATTGTACTTTTATAAATTAAATTATATTTGATTATTTTCCAAACTATCTGAAATTAAATAATTGCTCTTATATGAAATATTTCCTAGATTTCGTTTCCCTCAACTTACGAGGAAATGTTTTATTGTATTTATTTCCATTAAAATAGCATTTAATAAATGAAATACAACACATGCATAAACACATGACATGCATATTTTTTCATTTTTATAAAATCTGATGTAGCATTATATTTTAAAGTATAACATGCATTTACATAAAAAATTATAATATATAAAATAAAAATATAAAATATATAATATATAAAATAAAAATATAAAATATATAATATATAAAATAAAAATATAAAATATATAATATATAAAATATAAAATCTAACATGCATTTACATAAAAAATTATTCCATTTTGCAACTCAGTGAAAATGTCTTCCACAGACGATTTGTTTCACATTTCTTTCAAACAAAAATGACTTCCAAAAATCCTCAAAATGAAAAGGAAAATATTTCAGATTTCACCAGCAAAGGATTATCACTGTTTCAATATCGGAAAGATAGAGTTTCGAGGGTATTTCTCTCTCAAAACAACCCATCTGATAAAAGAAAAGCGAAAATGAAGATACACTCTTTTCGTTTATTTATTTGCTCATATTAAGTTCCATCCAGAAAAATTGCTCTTCTTTTTTCATCCTCATTCCCTTTTCCCGTTTCACTATTCGAGATGTTTCAATAGAAAGCGTGCTGAGACATGTCAAAAAATTTCTCACGCCCTGTCGCCCCAACACTAAACAAACGCGAAGGGAAATGTGACAGTTCGATATGAAGCGTTACACAGTATAATCCCCCCCTCTTCCACCCCCCTTTTCCCTCCCTCCCTCTATCACTCCCAGTCGACTTTCTTTATCCCAAATAACTTCGAATATAATCGAGAGTCTAGAAGGCAATGAGTGAGGATTGCAGAGGCACAAAATATTGTGTCGACTCCTTTTGTTCAAAAATGTCTTGGATAAAATATGAAGAGATGAAATGAAAGCACTAAGGAATTACTGACAGGTAAAGAGAATAGGCTGTGCATTGAAAGCACCAAGGAATTACTGACAGATAAAGAGAATATGCTGCTGAAGGAAATATTTACATTTTAGATTTAACTGACACGGATTTATACGCCTTGCGTGCGATATGGATTCTGGTTGGTGAGGATTGTTTGGAATTGCTTTAGTTTTCTGCGAAGGGAGCACATAAAGCTGCGATGTTTCTGATTCAAAATTTAAATGTGCATTCTTAGATGGGGCTCTAACAATATGCGCTTCATAACCACAGAACAATCTCAACCTGTTTTCACAAACGTGTATAATACATGATCTTAATTTATGTTGTTCCAAGTTAATGTTTGTCGAATTTTGTAGACATTCTTGAAGTGAAGACAAATTTCTTCCTTCAGGGAGGCACACAGAAGAGATAATGCTTCATGTCCCATTTCAAAGACGAAAAGATTTGGCAACAAAAATATATCTTTATAATTTTGAGTGAAAACACAACAGAGTTATATTAAATACCACAAGAAAGCAGAATCTAATAACAGAAATGCCTTTATTTTAGTATGCGGCCTTATTTACATTCCCTCGTGCGATATGAAGAATTTTGCAATGGTAATAGGAAATTGCATGTAAGAAAAAAATTCTCCTTTCGGCGACGTGCACATATGGTCTGACTGTAGATGTCTTATTTAGATAGAAAATATCTTGACAGAAATAAATTTCAAAAAACTTGCGTTAAAACAGTCTAGTCATGCGACAAGGCTATTCCTTTTTCTAAAGACATGAGAAATATAGATACATCTACAACGTATTTAAGCTGCATAACGTATCGATAAAATAACGATGGGCATTTGCAAGTTAATATGTAGCTTATTTTCGTAAAATGTTGAGAAAAATATTTCCTTTCAAAGCACTGGAGAGCTTGAATAGTAAAGCTCATGTCTGATATTTCATTTCATTGTGAAATAGCTTCATAAAAAATTCACCATCTAAAAATTTCAGTTAAAAGAAAAATCAACTATTTTTGATTTAATAGTTGGAAAATATTTTAGAAAAAGAAAACCCAAACCATTGGCAGTATTATTATAATAGCACCAAATATTGTTACGAGACACCTACTTATTTTTCTGAAATATTTAAATATTCAAGACATCAAGTAGTATTTTAATATTTATTGCTCTTGAATGTGCAAATAACAAGATTGTTATGGATTTTATGTGAAATTATTTTTGAGGCTTTTTTTTTATTTTAGCTAACGAAAAGTGTTCTTATAATTGATAGAACGCGAATATATGATATGATATTAAAATTGTTGATATGATAGTAAATAACCTTTTGCAGGTTAGACTATTTCAAATGAACAAACTATGAAATTATGATTTGGTCTTTTCCAAGAGAACGAGGTTTTACTTGTTTTATTCACTACTCAAATATTAATGAAAATAATTATTATTTCGCTTAATGAAAGAAACGAATATGTTACTTTGTAATAAGTATTTATCCAAGGTTTACTATTCATTCACCAAAGAAAAGAATGATAACAATAAAAATGTCTTAATCGTTCTGTCAAATTAAAATTAATAAAGAAAATATCGGAAAAAGTCCGAAAGCAGAGTTAATTTTAGAACCATCACCCTAAAAACAATAAAACTTTAATTAGTTAAGACGAAATAAAGATTCGAGCATCCTGCTGAAACAAATTTTGCATTCATTCATAAGAAAGTATTTATCATCTGTGATCTAAATTTTAATAAACGTTTTGAAACGATGATTTTATTTAAAGACATGAAATTAAATGTCAAAAACTTTAAAAGTATTAAGGAAATCGAGCCTTCCATTAATTCATTAGCGATTCAATTTTATGCATAGATGTGTTCGGCGCTTCAACTTCTCTATCTATACTTTTATCAAAGGAATCTCTTTCAAGAGCTAATGAATCCCAGAACGGCCTGTTTACTTTCACAGCTATCATCCTCCTTGAATGTTTTTAATCGCACTGTCAAATTAAATTTAATAAAGAAAATGTCAAAAGTAGTACTGAAAGCCTAGTTAATTTCAGAAGTCCCCCTAAAACATAATAATAATTTAAATGCTAAGAAGGAATCAAGATATTGTTATAGTGCTGAAACGTTATTGCATTCTTCCTTCTAAAATTATCACTTAACAGTGTTTCAAACTTTAATAAACGTTATAAAATAAAGATTTAATTTTAAAACTTGAAATTAATTGTCAAGAACTCTAAATCTATCAATTATTCCAATCCCTCGACATATCACTTCCATTCATTCATTAGCGATTCAATTTTAGCAACAAAACTTTTGGTCCCTGATCTTCTTTGCCCCTACTCGTCTCAAAAGAATCTCTTTCAAGAGCCAAAGAATCCCAGAATAAGCAATAAAAAATGACGGGAGGATGTCTTTTTCAAACAGCAGCTGATGTTAAAGGCGTAGTACTACTTTACTCTCGTAATTCTTTTCCGAATTTCAAAATTTTCAATTTTTTTTTGTAACTACTGTTGCTACCCTCTATCTCTAAAATAAGGCATTAGTTAAGTTTTTAAAATATGTAGTTACCGAGATATAGAGGATTGCGTCACCAATTCATGCGTACTTTGCAACTCAGTAGTCTCTGAATTACAGTTCCGATTTCAATTTTTTTTGTAACTTCTGTTGTTACCTTTTATCTCTAAAATAAGACATTAGTTATGTTTTTAGCATATATAGTTACCGAGACATAAAGGATCTCCCACACAAAGTTTTTTTGTGGCGTTTTGGCGTGTGAATCAAATTCTTTCCTGAGACCTCAATGGGAGGAACGTAGTCCTACGTTAAAAAGAGGTTTACTTTCGCCATCAATCATCTCCCTTGCTTTTAAATCATACAATAAAGCTTCGATTAACAGTCACCCACTTAACCGCAAGTTTCTATTATCGTCTTCCATCATCAATCTAAAAACGTAGGGTCATAGTATTACAATACATTTCTGTACATTATTACTCTTATATTGAATTTTACATTGTAATATTCATAACGAATATATATGTGTGTGTGTGTGTGTGTGTGTGTGTGTGTGATAATCTCACTTAATATTGCTTTAAATTCTAATATTATATATTTTAAAGTCTTAATGTATTCCAAAATCACTTTTCTTAAACTCCAGTTTCATTTTATTTCCCGCGCTGAAGGTATATTAAATCTAGCGTTTTGGCATATTTATTACTAAAAGAATATTCTAATTACTTCCACGCGCCTACACAAATCGCGAAATCAGCGACTTATTGCCGCCATATTTTTCCCTAAAACACTTACGTAATTTACTAAAAATAGCTATTATTCCCTTCACTTTGATCACGTGTCTATATGTTAAATGCCTACCTGAGAAAATGCAGGGATTTTCTGTTCTCTTTTGACTTGAAATTTAAACCAAGATGTACGTACATTCCGTCACTCTGCCATAATAAAAGAAAATTAAAATATAACTCGGCTTTTTACTGACTACAACCACGGAAACATTTTATATATATTTGTAGAATTATTAAAATATTTAAAGAAAAGAAATTAGTTAGATAAAAAAAATCGTTTGAGCATAAAAGAAATTAATTTTAAAATATCGTTTGGCTGTAAAAGATATTAATTTTAAAAAATAGTTTGGCATTAATTCTTTCTAAAGGTTAAAAAAATAGTGTGGCAACGAGATATTTGTCTTTTTGCTAACGTTGCCTAGCAAAGGAGAATAATAAGAGGATTGAACATGGAATTGTATGTAAGTGAGTGATGTACCGTTTGTGATGTGACTGTATGTGTTTGTTTTAATGTTTGTGCTGTGGAAAACGTCCAATAAACATATTATTTTTGAAAAAGAAGACTCCCCAAATCTTCATGCTATGCTGAAATACTTCACAACATTGATTGTTTTGATAAATAAAATACAATATGTATGTATTTTTCACTTTTAATTGATTTTATTTCCATTTTAGTCGCAAGCAAGCAGTAAAATCAAGTTACTGAACATGCGTATTAAAAGATTTCTTTTATCTGTCATAGCCCTAATCTGGACATTGACGGTTAATCGAAGTTTTGCTGTACTATCAAACTGAATTTGACAAAGAAGTTGTCAGAAATAGTATATAAACAAAGCTAATTTAAGAATCCTCCCGAAAAAAACAATAATAATTTAAATACTAAGAGAAATAAGGATTTAGATGTGCCGAAACTTTGTTGAATTCTTTCCTCTAAAAGTACCACTCATCAGTGACTCAATTTTTAATAAACGTTATGAAATGAAGATTTCATTTCAAGACATCAAATTAAATGCCAAGAACTCTAAAAGTATTGAGGAATTTAAGCCTCCCATTCATTCATTAGCGATTCAATTTTCCCCACAAAACTGCTGGGCGCTTCAATTTCTCTGCCTATACTTTTCTTAGATGAATCTCTTTCAAGAGCCAAGGATTTCCAGTATAAACAAAAACGATCTGTTTACTTTCACATCTATCATTCCCCTTGCATCCGAGGCAACTTTTAAAAGTCATTTGTCTTCTTTTGGGATGTCTCGTGAATGAAGTAAACGCATTAGCAAGAAGGAATTCTGCTATTATGATAAAATCCTTTCCATCCCCACCCCTTCCATTCCAGATTCAGTCATTTTATCGGATCAATTGTTCAACAGTTCAACGTATCTTATAAATTTGGCTCGCATTCTGCTTCGATTGGTAATAGAATGATAGATCGTTGCTGAGTTGTTTCTGGGGTGGAGAAATGAATTAAATATTTTTGAAGCACATGTTGGAGTTCAAGATGACGAAAACAACGGACTGATTTATATTTCAGAATTGACTGATAGTTAACTTGGATTTTTCCAGAACCATGTGACGGACTTTTGATTAAAGAAATAAAAAAGAAAAAGAAATGGAAATAAGACGCATGTTCTCTCTTAACAAAATATATTCAAATCAAAATTCATTTTTGTATCACGTTGAAATCCTTTTCTCTCTTTCCGTTTCAAGATTCAATCAACTAACATGGTTGGTATTTAACTAGTAAAAAATATGAAATGGTCTGGAATTATCCCTTTTCTCAACTAAAATACTATACTTACGATTCTAAATAGAAACTAAATTTGAAGAAAGTCAAGAAATAAAAATAAATCTCACACCCACACTGTTTTTTATGCATGGCTACAGTTTTCATAGGGTATTTTTGATGCCATATGCATTGATCATGTATTGCTTAAAATTTTTCATGATATATATTTTGATGTGTTATTTGTGTTCTTTCATTTTTTTCTTTTGTGATATTCATTAACTGTTAAATAAATATGAGTAAAAGGAAACTAAAATGTAACATAATTATAAAATTATTCTATAAATTTTAATTATATAACTATTCTATAAATTTTACTTATAAAACTATTCTATAAATTTTAATTATAAAACTATTCTATAATTTTTAATTATAAAATTATTCTATAAATTTTAATTATAAAATTATTCTATAAATTTTATTTATAAAATTATTCTATAACTTTTAATTATAAAATTATTCTATAAATTTTAATTATCGAATTATTCTATAAATTTTAATCCTAAAATTTATGAAACAAAACTTAATACTAAAGTTATTTTAATCCTTAATTTAAGTTCATTAAATGCTATTATTAAATTTGCAGTGATACAAACCATAAAACTTCTACAATAATATCTTCAAAGCATAATAACCATCGAATCGCTAATGCAAAAATATTCATACGTTATTATAGAACAAACGGAGTCTGCATTGTGAAAAAAACCACAGAAAATTACTCTCATATCTAATTAGCATTACTTAAGGAGGAGATTGACGCCTGCATAAAATTTCGCACTTCAAGAAAAAGTAAGATCTTTGTAATTGCATATTTTTAAAGAACTCGAAGCATGCAATTAGCAATTTTTTATTCACCCCTTGAGTTTTCAAAACTATACGTCGAATAACGTCCAAAATTATAAATGTCCCCTTGAAATAAACTATTTATTCAATAGGTAAATCTAGCGAAGCGTCTCTGTCGCTAGTCCTTAAGTACCCTGGTAATTGAAATTTCTGGTACACAAAAGAGTCCCCCCTCCAAGCTTGCTTGCTAATCAGTTTAAGGACAGAGAGAGAGAGAAGTTTTCTTCGAAGAAAATCGGCAACCCTACGTTAGATTAAATTATTTTCGGGCTGCCTTGCCCGCGCTGATCGTAGAGCTGGATATTTTAGGTGCTCTTTTGAGGCAATTAAAACTACGGCAGCCATCGACTGGTTTTTAAATATTCAGTAGCAGGACTCGCGAGTCCATCCGCTGAATATTTTCTTGTTGACGAAAGAGGGGATGCAGAGTTGAAATTATCATTGATTGTTCTCCAGCGAGAAGCAGAAAAGAAACATTCATTTTAAAGAGTCGAAATTCCTGCTCCGCTGTCACCCAATTAAAGAACTTAAGGTACAAATTTTATCTACATTCTAATGCTATGAATAGTTAATTAAGTTGTTTTTTAATTATCCGTTTGTGTACGTATGTATAATCAATTTTGCAAGCAGGCGCTTGCTAATTTAGTTAAAGGTATTTCGTTAAGGATTAGAGGCGCACTTAAAATTTTAAATCAGGAATAATTGGGAGAAGTTAAAAGTAATCACGAAAGTTTTACTCCTGCTG
>BGPR01047501.1:0-11780 GCA_013235015.1 Araneus ventricosus | reverse complement strand
ATATTCTGCACCCCCTCCCCTTTAAAAAATGTTAATACATAATTTTCAATTTGATATACAATGTTTTATTTATGAAACATTATTCACTTAATATAATCTTTTAAATCTTTAAACCATATTAAAATTTTATTTCAAAATTACACTATTTATGAGGTAACATAATAATAACGCCTGCAAAAAACTCCTTGAGATCGTCGGAAATACACAATAGAGGTTCTTCGTTCGCGCTTTCAACCGTGAATAGGTTTGAAGGGTCACTTAAGTAGACAGATATTTTCAAATTTCTTGCAGTGGAAATAAGTTGAAAGGCAACAGACGATAATTTCTACGGAAGACAAAAAAATGTAACACCTAATATATTTAACGTAACGAATGTAAATTTTAAAACGACATATTATATGCCCTCTGACGGCTGCGACCTAGTCAATGGCCTAGGTTGGCCCTATGGGAAATCTGTCCCTAAATGTGTGCAAAATGTGTTTTTGTTTGAAATAGACTTTTTCTTTACAAGTTTGTAGTTTACTTTATTTCCTAGCTTTAACCATTTTCGGGCTAAGAATGCAAACTCAACTTTTGTTCGCTAGTAAACGCTTTAAGTGGCCTCATTGCGCAGCAAAATAGCCGCTTTACTAAAATAAAACATCATTTTATGACAGTTGTTACTCATGAGCTAACTTATTAGTTCAACTTCAAGTAGACTTCCCAAAATTTTTTATGGCTCGTACTAGAATCCTCGGACAGGATTCAGTCTGAACTCAACCTAATTAAAATTATTAATTTCTGGACAAAACTTTATTTTATCATGTTTAAAGCTTGTTCTACCTGTGGTGATGGTGTCTGTCGGAACACGGTCAGAAATAAATCTTTTGTTATATAAATGTTGCATTTAGGCGATTGTACGTTCAGAAGATCCTTGTATGGAGTCGGAAGAAATTTCAACTGCTTATCAGAATGCAAAGAACTTTCCCAGCACAGACTTTAACGACAAATGATCCGTTCATCAGTTTAAGTTAAAATATTACAGCGCCATTAAACGGGGAGTACGGAAGCTCAGTCCAAAAACTCTGTTCCTCGAAATGAAATCTTAACCATGATTCAGGCCCCATTTAAGTTCATGATTAAGACGCACTGAACTTCTTTGATTTCCAAGTTTCAAAGCCAGATTTGACGAAGCTATACTAAACACTTAGTTGTTCCACAGATCATTGAATTTCCTCGAGAGGAAAATAAGAAGTTTAAAATCTCAGAAACCATATTTTAAAGGAAAGAAAAATTTACACTAAATAACTTTATGAAATATCTTTTTTAACTGTTGTTGCGACATTTTGAAACTTTTATTAATTGGAATAATTCTACTATTAAATATTATTATTAGGAATAATTCTACTATTAAATATTATTATTAGGAATAATTCTACTGTTAAATATTATTATTATTAAATATTATATACATTCCGAAATATTTCTATACAGAAATATAGACATTTCCGAAATCTCAATTTCTGTACTTGAACATTGTGTTTTAGAAAGATCTAAACCAAGTGCAAAAGGTAATGAAGTAACAGGATAGTTAAACCTTTTATATTTCTCGCAAACTTTGAGGATATTCCTGCTGATAAATAGAAAGTTCATTTTACCATTTCTTCAAATAATATGCCGATCAATTTACGAGTTTTGCCTAAGATCTTAAGATCAAAATGGGTACTTAAATTATTTTATAACATCTTTAATTAAATTATTGGTTTTCGCGACTGAAACTATGTCATCCACATAAAGTAGCAGAACAACATTGTCCTGATATACATATGCACAATTTGTTGATCCTAATTCCTTAAAATTTAAATTCTCTAGTACAAAGTGAATTTCGTAAAACCATTCCCTCCCAGACTGATGTAAACTATATAAAGCTTTATTTAAATGTCATACGCGGTCAGGCTTAGACGAACCTTTGAGGTAGTGTCATGAAAGTAGTTTAATGTAGTGAAGCTTATAAATAGGCACATTTTATATGAAGTTGGGAATGCCACCATTTCTGCTTACAAACTAATACAGAAAAGCATATTCTAATAATTAAAAAAATACCACCGAATTAAAAACTTCATCATAATGAATTCCTTGAATTTGTCTAAAGCCCTATGCCACAACTTTAATGACAGGACAACTAAAGTATTACAGACCGCACTGTTATGCCATGCTTCGGTCACAAATCCTCAACACAGTACTGAAAGTGTTTTCATGAATAAATAAGAGGATAAAATTTTTGCAATGGATTTATTTTTGGTAAAAATGTAAAGAAAAATTTTTGTCTACAGACGTTGTTTTTGCTTTAAAAAAATTACGAAAATTCCTTATTTCCAAAAACCGGATATTTTGAGCAATTAGCCGCCAGGTTTAACCGAAGGTGAAATAAACCGGAACAAGCGAAAACCTTTCCTTTTTTATAACGGATATCGCTATCAAAATATGAACTATGTGTTTCCTCTGAATTCGAAACAGCATACACAGGAGAATATGTGTAGAGTAACGGGGGAAAATGTACCCACGCAGGATTATTTGGCCGTCGTTTGTCGCATATTAAAACAAAAGGTACCAATTTTCAGGAAACAGCGTCTATTAAAAGGTTTCTTATCTAAAAATTTCAAAAGGGGCCGTATGCATAATTTAATCTGACTAACTTCAAAGTTTTCAACGAGAGCACAAATTTGTCTCGAAAAATTTGAATATTACATCGAAATTAATACTCGAATCCCATTCGATTTTAAAATGCATATCATTACATTAAAGATGGCATTTAAAGTGGGAAGTAAATTAAAAATATACAACGGTATTTTAACTTCTCTATCAAATTAAAGAACTTTACTATCAAAACGTGGAGACAACAGCTTTTATATTTAGAACACAAAATGTTGAATATCTTCCAAATTTATTCTTGGTATACTAACCAAAATTCATTTTCTAGGGTATTTTTTCTTGAAAAATTCATTTATGACAAAAAATAGGGTACTGCTATACAAAATTTTGCAATTTTAAATATGTAGATGACCCTCAGGTATAGAATCTCTTGGCATACGTTCTTTTCTGTAAAACGATCATTTTTGTTTCATATTACGATGAACGACATCAAAATAGAACAGGATGGGTTGTTGTTTTTTTATTCCGCGAATGTACAAGACTTAAGAGTATACACCCTATCAGGGTTGCCAGATCAAAATGGCAAAATAAGGCCAAACCTTCTTAAAAAATAAGGCCAAATTGATTGAAAACGTCATTTGCTATTAGAAAAACAGCTATCCTTCATGAAAAAGAATTCCACTTGATAGGCATATACCTATTATTAAACTAAAATTTAAGTGAAAGGAATTTAAAACTTCCCTGTTCTATTCAGAAGCTATTTCGTTTGACTGTTTCTTACATTTCATTTGAAATGTGTAAGATCAAAAATTTATTAAAAACAATAGAATAAGTAATTAAAAAATTGTTCTAAAAGTCATTAACGAAAATAATGCCCAAAAGGAATTTAAGGTCAAATAAAAATTCTTAAGGCCAAGGGCTTTGAAAAAAGGTCAAATTTTCATACCTCGACCCTATTGTTTCTTTTACTTAGGAGATGCCGGAACACCTCCTGTCTTTCACAAAAGATAATTCTTCGAAATCGAGCCTATTTACTCTACGAGTACTTATATTTATTGCATTTGAATGATTGACTAAAGTGGTAATATTGTTAAGAATCTGTTTTAAATTAATACAACATACTGAAATTACAGAATAATTTTCGAAATTATTTCTCGTAAGAATTTCATTTAATATTTTCTCTAAATTCTTTCTTTTTCAATGTAATATGATGTTTATTCAGCTTTAATTTGAATCTCAATTTGTACATAATAACAGAGAAATAACTTTGGTGAGAAAATTATATTTTTGTGTGACTGCAGCGCCTCCAATGCAAGAAATAGGAATTTAAGTCTACACTTGAACTTCGTTGTTGTATACAAATTATTCTGCGACTTTAAAAGTTATATGTATATAAAATTCGTTGTATTAATATGAAATATTTTTTAAAATTATTAATAATTCATTTATCATCTAACAGCCAGAAAACTAAATGAACGATGTAGAACTCTCGAAACTAATTTTACATAGCAATCATTAAGTAAGCTAAATCTAAAGCCGCAAATTTTTTAAACGAAAACTGAGTAAATTTAAACGCTTTTACTTCACTTAAACTGTGTTAAAATTGTGAAGATTTGATCACATTTTCAATCACTTCCTGATGTACTAATGTTCAGAAATAAGATACAAGCATTCTTTTTTGATGACAATGCAATATTTTAAAACTTCGGAGATCTGAATTAAAATTTATTAAATAAATTTAATTAAATATTGAATTTATAAAGTGGGACTATCTAGTAGTCAGTTTAAAGGTAATGCTGGAAACTTTACGAGGACTATTTGGGCTCACCCCATCAGTTTGAAATGTGGTCATATGACGAATATGACACCTGTACATTTCAAAAGAATTCTTCACTATTTTCACCTAATCGTCTTCATTTTAAAGCTATCCATTGTGATCCTGAACATAAAATAGCTTTCCTTTCTTCTTAAATGAATATTAAAACTTTTTCAAGAAAACACATTTAAACTGTCAATAGTGTTTCACAACTATTTCTTTTCGACCAGAAAATTTTGATTGTTATTGCTGAGTTTCTGTAGGAAACCATTTTTGTTTGTTCAAAGATTTTTAAAAGAAATGAAATCAGAATTACAGTTTTTAAACGCTTTTATTTGACTGCAAATGTTTGTATGGATGTTTCACGCGTTGACATACCCGCGGAAATACAGGTCGACAAGCAATCAACCTGTCAACTAATTTGGCGCAAAGTTCAATATTTATAAGAAGTAATCTTCCGATCATTTGGAGATCAGGTTACAAAAATTCAACCAAAGTCTAGAGATGGATTGAAGTCAGATATTGCAGAGGCATATTATTGAAAGAAGGTGCCAGACGTTTCGGTCCACAAATTATTTAATTCAAATCTAGATATACTTATTTTTTTATTTAGATTATCATAGAAACTTCTGTTAAATTCAATCCATGACGCAGGCTATTTCGACGCGGTTTGTTTAGTTTCAGTTATATTAACGTCAGGTTTTGAAGCAACACATGAGGGCTACTTTGGGACGGAACTCGAAATTTTGAACCACGGCCAGGTGTCGAGGATGACACCTGAGCTGGCACCCCCTCTCCAAAATTCCACACCCCACCAACGGGAGGACGCCTGGCCACTACGTATGATTTAGCGTGCAACAGGCCCCATACACGGCGGAGCTTCAGTTGAATCGGGTTTCGAGCCTGGAACCCACCGGTCCTAAAGCCGAGGACCTACCACGAGGCCACCGCGGCTAATTGCGACGCAGAAGGCAGAAAAAGAAAGATAAATACAGAGAGAAACGCTACACGCCTCTGACAAGAGAGAGCCAAAGCAGAAAAAGAAAGATGGTGACGTGTCCAAACTTTAAATACGTTCTAGCGACACTCTCAGTTAGAGTAGAAGTGCTTTCATTTTGAAATTGAAGTAGAAATAATGCGTTTACATTTAAAAATTAGGCGGTGTTAAAAAGGGTTTATTTTAACTATGGTAATAAAAAAATAATTTTAAAAAAATCTAAAATTATAATTTAAATAAATTATATAAAATTATAATTTATTATATGACCGCAATTCTAGTAATAAAACCATTTGCCAAATTTCTTCTACCTCGTTACCTTGTTGTTCTACAGTGTTCACATGCAAACGAATGGAAACACAAACAGACTACAAGCGGAATGATTCCAACCCAAATTTGACTGAATTCTACAGTTTTGGCGTTAAGATTGCATACCAAATTTCAACCCTCTAGCTTGTTCCGTTTTTGAATTATCGTGTTCATAGACAATCAGCAATAATTCAAGCAATGATTATGTTGGACTCAGGGAGGTCAAACACATGGAAGTTTACCAAAACGTTGAGTTTATACACGAGCAGAAAATATTACTCTGGTATCTTCACATAAAATTTATTTATTTGAAACCTAACAAACGAAACAAATTTGTAGTTTGCAGTTTTATGATCGGACGGAATAATCGAATTTGGACCAGTGTCTAGATTGGATCGGTACAATTCTATTAAATATTTTGGAAGTAAAATAAGTAAATTATATTGTCAGGACGTAAATGAAATTTATGAAATCATTCTTAAGAGAAAGTCTTACCTACTTAAATTTAAAATACAAGTGTCTAGATTTAAGTGTCAACAATCAAGTATTTTAACATAAGAAAAAGAGACCCGTACGCTGTTTTAAAGTTAATTAGGAAAATATGTTATTATATCCTCAGAAAACTTATTTCTCTACAAGTTACTATATTAATTTTATTCATATGATTTAAAAATAAGGTAAGAGGGTTTTTTTTATGTAGTAATGCTTTTTTAGATTGCATACCAAATTTCAACCCGTCTAGCTTGTTCCTTTTTTTGAATTATCGTGTTCATAGACCAGAGGTTCCTAACCTGTTATACGCGTACCCCTCGGGGTACGCGAAGGACTAGTTGAGGGTATGCGAAACCAAGGTTGTTAATGGCGGAACAAGAAAACATATAGGATTAAAAATGCTACAGAATTTTGTTCCCCCAAATGAATTCTTACTATTTAATAACTATAACACTTGAATAGATGATTATTACAAAGTGTAATTTTTACCTATCCCTATAAGTTGATGCGAAATCATTGCATTACTAGTTTCATATATTTTGGCGTTGAACTAATACTACTGTAAAAATGGAATAAATTTGTAAAATCAAAACTAAGTTCTGCAAATGTTATTAATTCGAAGCATTTTACTCTTAACCTTACCTAAGCCCTTAACATTATTCATAAAAACGTCTTTGCATAGACGCTTGGTTAGGGGTGCTGGATATGACAGTAGGGGGTTCGTGAAAATAAAAAGACATATCAAGGGGTACGCGAAGGAAAAAAAGGTTGTGAAACCCTGTCACAGACAATCAGCCATAATTCAAGCAATGATTATTTTCGACTCAGGGAAGTCAAACACATGGAGGAACAAAAGTTACCAAGGTTTTACCTCAAAAAGTCGCCTGGATTAGATTCTTAAATTAATGGTATTATTATCTTAAAGTACAGGAATAGCTCAAAAAGCAGTTGTCACCGCTAGAAGTCCTCATAAATTAGAAGTGGAACAAGTCAAAATAATTATAATAATAAAAGGACACTAAAGCGATCCGATGTTGGTTCAGAAACTAAGGCTTTCTAAACGTTGTTTTGTATCATTTGTGAGAAAACAAAGGGAGACGAGGAACCAATACTGTGCATAAAATATCATGCATTTTGTGTTGGGTGAATTTTAGAACCACAAAATGTATTTGTTCCAATTGTGTTTAAAGAAATTGGTGGTCCATTCTGTTCAACCAGTTTCTTTGATTGGACCGATGACATTATATTTTAAAGCTAGTTTTTTTCCTACAATAAAGTGCATTTCATAAGAAATTTATTACATTTAAATACATAATTTATTACAAGATAAAGAAGCTACAAATACATTTCTATTACAGGTCTTTCATTACAAATATTTATCTATCACTCTGCATTAAAAAATGCCCAAGTCGTCGAAATTCGGTGATTTTGCTTTTTATCTAGAGTAAACACGAAGATAGTTAAGAACAGCGCTATTTTCTTTTACGCTTTGAAATTTTGCTTAATATTCATTTTAAGACGCTTTTGTTTTCGTGTAAACTATTTCACTTATAAATAATATTTTAAATTATCAAAGTAAGAAAAGCTTGTTGTTTTTCATAATGAAGAAGATATTACAGGCTATTTTATTTTCAGAAATTATAATCGGAAGTTTCATTTTAGTAATGATAATCTTTCAGATTCCTCTAGAAGGTCTGAATAGGATGGAATTAATACAGTAGTTATGATGATTTTTAATTTTCAATTAAAGATAACGAGAATATTTAATAAAAAATATTTTTTAATGAATTTAGTTTTCAAGAAGGTAAATATTCTTCGTACGAATAAAGTTTGTTTGTTTATGAGACGTAGATGCTTAGCATAAAATTTTAGAATTTTTTTGTATTTGAATATTTCGATTTTAAAAATTTTTTCGATCGAATTTTTTCTGATTAAAAAACTTTTTTATAATCTGTTAAAATAATACACAACCTCGCTCTGATTATATTTATTTTGAATCTACTACCACGGAAGAATTCGACCAAATTTTTCATGCTATCCTCCAACATCACTTGGTTAAGTTTTTATTTTGCATTAATGCTTTTATTTTTTTATTCTTAGATTCAGAATCCCTTCACACTTTAACGCATGCGTTAGGCGGAGTTGATTGCATCAAAATAGGGTTGAAGGGGAAAATGGAGGGGGCGCTGTTTGTATTTTACTTTGCCCTTAGAATTTGACTGGCTCGCATGTGATTGAAACAATGAATTCCCCATTTTCTGGGTCTGTGTCAGAAAATTTAATAAAATTGTATAAAATCTTTTTACTGCCGCTCTTAGAAGCTTTATTGTCACTTGAACTAGCTATGTGGACAATTAATAAACAAGTTTCGAATGAAAATAAAATAGTACGATTCAAATGAATATTCAAATCGGAAAAGATTAACTACAGAAAAGTGCGTTTAAACGAACAAATGTTACGACCTTACAAAGAACTTCGGAAAAACGCTAATCTTATTCATTGTATGTCACTCCTTTCTGTATTAAAATTATTCAATAGCGCCAGACGCGGCTGTTTCAAACAAGCATTATCTGGAAGGATCTTCATTCATTAAGACTATACACAGAAAAGAAATTATTTATAGCTAGAAAATATACAAAATGCACAAAACAATGAATTTCAATTATTATAGTAACATTTTCGAGCTACGGCCATTTGAGATAAAAGTAAAAAATTAGAAAGAAAGTCGTATGTTTGAAAACGACGATGAATCAAAGTGAAAAAATAAAATAATTCGTACATTGATGAAATAAATCAATTAATTTCAAATAAAATCTCTTCTATATTTTTTCACACGTTTCAATACTTTTTAAGAATTATTTTGATATCTAAATTTGCCTCTGTAGCCTAGTGGTAAGGTTTCTGCTTCCAGGTTTCAAAACCGATTGCATTGAATATGCGCTGTGTATGTGAACCTGTCGCACGTTAAATCATATGTAAGGGCCCAAATGCCCTCCTGCTGGTATGATGAAGAAGTGTGAAGAGTGGGTATCATCTCAGGTGTCGTCCTCATCATCTGAGTGTTGTTGAAAATGACGAGGTCTCTTCCTAAAATAACCCTCCTGTTGCTTCAAAATGATACGTTAATATAACTAAAACTAAACTGAACTTAACATATAAATTTTAAAAGAACACAATTCTGATGAAAATTTGATAATTTGATTTATGGAACAAGAAACAAGTTTTAAAATGTAAATCGAATTTTGTGTATCAATATAAAAAATGAAAAATTCATAAATATATTTGGAAATATCTAAATTCAGTAAAAAATTATGAAAAATTCATTTGACTTTTGTTAGTGCGCACCTGTTTCAGATACGCTTAGATTTCATAGTAATTAAGCAAAATTTTGTTTAGAGTTTCTGCAAAGACTTTCAGAAAACAGAAATTGTATGGCATAAGTATGGTATAATACCAATCTCGGCAAACAAATAAAGAAACATTGAAATTGGCACCTGTGGATTTCGTTGCAGAGGTAACGCAGGTATAAGAAAGATTGTTATATCCTCAGAAAAATACAATTTGGTGTTGATGCTCTTCAGACCAACATTAATTCTTAAAAATTTCTCAAGATACGAATTACTTCATGTATTCCCTAAAGAAGTAGTTCATTGGGTACAGATTCGGAGAGTACAGAGGACAAGACCAACCCATTGCTTTAGCAGCTTCGTGTTAAATAAATGTGTAATGTAAATCACCATCGTGCATTAACATGAGACGAACGCTCTGCAATAAATGTACTCCAAGAAAATTTGGTACGTGGTTCCCATTGGGCATATAGGTAAATGGGGAATCATATCAAAATGAATGTTAACCTACTATGGATTCGTGATATCCCCAATGTAATAAAGGAACATTATATACGAAAAGCGTTTTATATCTTCGCCAGTATCTCATACTGGCAAAGAAATAAAAGTGCATTGAGACCCTTGTTCCACAGCAAATACTGCTCACCTTCCAGTATATCATAATCTCTGTCTTCCTATTGAAAAGGTTCGCGGGTATTTTTATCCACTGTATCATTCTCTGGACGAGGATGAACAGGAACATCCTTGTTATATGGATGAGAAATTTGCGTATAAATAATCAGATTCTCGCTTCCCTGGTGGATACATAAATGGTGGTGTTGCTCTTCTGGATCTGTCGCCGTTTATGTGTCGTACCTCTCTCTGAGGGGTTTTCGCTTTTATTGTTCGACATGGGGGATATTATGCGTCGACTTTGCTATTCACAACCAGGCAGGGTCGTTCATTCTAGTCCAGACACTACGGCTGGCCGGTTATATCTTGTTTCTGGTTATCCACTTTCGTAGTTCTACCGAGTGGGACACTACGAGTACGTGAATGGGAAGTTGCCAGATAAGTAAAACGTTCTCACCGCTCCTGGGGTTATTGAAATTGTGACGGGATAGTGTTGCCTCATCTCCTGTGACAGAGCGTACCTCCTACGGGAGAGGACTGTGATGGTCACAATGTTAAAGGCCACAGTTATCGTGTTTTTGTCTCGACGGCTCGGTCATTCAATACCCCGGGTGCCAAGGCAAGGCGAGTGTAAATCTTTCATAGTTACCCACTGTCATGACACAGTGGATATTCATTAAAAGAAAAAAAACGTTCTGTCCGTAAGAAAGCACTTACTTTAGGTTTACCGAAAATCAGAGAGTAATAAAGGAATGAAGAGCAAAGACTGGAACATTGCAGTACAAAAAGAAAATTTCTACTTTAATTCAGTTTTTATTTCAACTGATGGAATGAAAAAAATCTATAATTTATTTTCATTCTATCAGTTTAAATAAGTAGACAAGAAAGAAATTCCTGGGCATTCATTAAAAGTCAAAATATATTGTAAATGCGATGAAAATTTCAAATTATTTGGAGTATTTCTAATAGAGTCTTACGATTTTACGGTCCTGTGTTGATATCCATAATTTTGTTAAAAAAAACTTAATTAAGGTAACAAATTAAGATAAGAATGGATGTATTGATTCTTAGAATATACCTTATGCGAATTAAAGTACATAATATTCCAGAAGAACATTAAATATAAAAATAGGCACGGATAGGAATATTAATCCTTAGATAACAAGACCATTTATAGAAGGTAATTCTAATATAGATGAAACTTTATAATTTTATGTATTTCTTTAGAATTCGAATCAAATTAGAAGAACGTCTTTCGATTTAGTATGATGGCTTGCGTGCGATGTAGTATAGTCTGGTGACTGGATTCGATTCCCAGCTGAGATATGAGTATTTTATAAGAGTAACTGTACACATAACTATCTAAACTAAGAAATTGGAATGAATAAATTATAGTACAACATTAAACAGAATTAATCTGAATCAAAGAATTTTAAACAAAGTAGTAACAATATATATATATATATACAAGAAAAAAGTAAAAAGAGAAGAGTAAATCTTTAAAAAAATTGTCTAAACACCTAAGTTCATAGAATAAGTGCAGTAATTAGAATGGAAAGGAAATTTATACCATCAC
>BGPR01047500.1:0-11781 GCA_013235015.1 Araneus ventricosus | reverse complement strand
TGTATTGTGAACTGTCAAAGTAATATACAAGTTAAAATTCTTTTATCAGTAATTTAATACTGAAATACAGCTGAAAATCATAAATATTGCATTTATAATTATATTGATTTTGAGTGGTAAGTTTTAGTTGAGTTTTTATAGTATGAAAATTGTTGCTGTTATTTGTGCTCTAAGTTGAAGTAATATTGAGATGTTCTATATTTAGTATGTGTAGTTATATCCGAAGCAAGCTTTTTTACAAATGCCTACTGTGAAATAGAATGAAATGAACTGATTTAATATCTCTAGTCTGTTTAATGTTTACACTTATTTATTATTATTACATACTGGTTATTAGTATCTTAGAAATAATTCAGTATCTTAGTATAGCATCCTTATGCAAATTTCAATACCCTTTTAAGAAGATTCTTATTTTTATTAGTATTTATTTTTAACATCGTTTTCCAGAGGCAAATTAAAATATTCATTCTTATTTGTGTAAATAAAATATAGGAAATTTGTTTAATAAGCATATTGGCTAATACTAGTTTAGTAAAGTTCTCAAAATATTTTGATCTGTTGAAATTTAACACAGCTTCATATAAGAAAATTAATTGTTATTGGCTGAAGGTGAATATTTTATTCATAACATTCAATGTTTACAATGAAGTGGAGTCTTTAATAAAAATAAATTAGTTTGTGTTATACAAATGGAATCTACTAGAAATTTGTTTCTTTTTCAGGCAGTCTGTCAATGTTGGAGCTGTTTTGTCTTCTGGATGGCTAGTTATATGAAATGCACCAAGATTTTGTAGATATTTGTCTAAAGATGTGTTAAATAATTTATGTTCAAAGGAACTCTCATATTATAGATGAACTACATATTATGATTGATACTGCAGTAGTTTTCTATTTAATTTGAGGAAATAAATTGTGGAACTTTTCTGTGTATCTTACAATGAGTCGGTTTCTAAGTTATTTTCAAAGTTATCATTACACTCTTTATGCTAACAATATTTTATTTAAAAAAATTATTCTTTTATTTTTCTTTAAATGGCTGCATTTTTTTTAAATGCCAAATTCATGATGCATATGCATTATCAAACTTCAGTTCTTAGAGGAAAAAATAATTATTTTGTGTTATAAGCTCTGTGGTCTTGGATAATTAAAAAATGATTGTTGATATATCTTATTATTAAATATCTTGAAAATTGTTTTTGTTGCATAAAGTATTTCTAAGTATTTAAATTAGCATTGTGTATATTAAAAAAAAGTTGTACAGAAACAAGATTAATACTCCTTTAAATTTTTCTGTCAGTTGTTTCATTCATTCATGCAAAGGTAGTCAATTTTATCATTTTTTTTTATTTAAGGTGTGTTTATGTGTTTCATTGATTTTATTAATTATAAATAATGAAACTTAGAGGCCTGAGATACTTAAAAATACTACCTCTTTATGTAATATTACAACAAGTCTGTTTAGTTATCATCACACCCTTTATAATGTCCATTATATTTTGACAAATTCCTTTTTTTTTTTTTTTACAAAAATCCTTTATCTTTAAAAAATGCACCAACTTCCATTGTTCACTTCCTTTGAACAAAAAAGACTCATTTTATGTCATATAAGCTCTGGAGACAGTGAAGAAAATGTTTTATCTTATAATTTCAAGTTATTTTGCTTTAAAAATGTGTTCTCGTGAATGTGTAGAATGTAAAACATTAATCATGAATGATTCTAAAACTTCAAATAATCATACAGTTTTTTTAATGATTATGGTGTTAATAAATCTGAATATATTAAAGTATATTTGTATAGTTAGTATTTTAATATAGTTATAATAGTAATTTAAATGTTAAATATTTTTCAATAATCACTACATGATGTAGACAGCTTATATTTAAATATCTTAGATAGTGTTGGAGAAAATGTGTTATCTTATATTTCAGGATATTTTTCTAAAAAATATTTGTCGCTTTATGAATGTATTGAATGTTAAAAGTTAATGGTAGATGAGAAAATTTTAGAAAATCATGCAGTCTGTTTTGTGTTTTAAAGAATATGATATCAGTAAACTGGCTTAAATTAGCCAACAAATAATTTGTTTCAATATTTTGTCAATTAGCATGAATGTTTTTTGTCTAATTTAATTTATGTTCGCAAAGAAATAGTATCAGCAAAAAATTCAACATTGTCAAATATAGAGATTTTTTAATGATCACCTGGAACACAAAGAAGCACAATGTTTTGTTTTTTTTATTTCCTCTTTAGTTCGAATTATGAACCATGATTTCAAATCCAACACAAGTTCTAAAAATAAGTTAAAATATGTTTCCCAATTTTATTTTTTGATGATTTTATTATATTTCAGATTATAAATGTTTTTGAAAAAAATGTGTTTGTTGTTTCAAAATCATTATTTCATAATACAACACTTACCAATGCTAGGTAGAATTATGAGGTGCATTGGAAGTTTTAACTCCTGATAGGGCCACCCTAGGAGCTAAGTTCATTCAATTAATGTCCCTCTATTGGGTTTTTTTTATATAACACTTTCTTATATCGAATATTTTTATACTGTATATAACAATTAACTCTGGTTTCTAGGCAGTATTTGTTAGAAATGTTATGTTTTGTAACTTATTATGCTTGTTCAATAAAATTAACATTGTTTTAAATATTTTGTATTTATTGTAGCATCTTGTTTCATAACTATATATACAGGTATTTAATTTTTTGTGAGAGGGGGTTGTAAAAATTCTGAAAAATTAACTATACAAATGAATTTCCTCTGTGGAAATTACATTCTACCAATATTTTTTTTTATCTTGCAGAAGAATGAATGTGTATTTATTAAACACTGTTGAAGTTTTAAAATATTCTGAAGGAGATAGTATGATAGTAACTAAAGCAATAAATATAATTTGCTGAGTTTAAGAAAATTACAAGTGAATAAATTACCTATATTCTATCAATTTTAGTATCTTAAATAATAATGTGAATTTATGAAAAATTAACTTATCGTTGAAGTTTTAACATCTTCTGAAAGAGGAATATTATCTAATTCAATAAAAATTAATTTCCTATTGGTTTAAAAAATTTAGGATCTGAAAGAACTTTTCTTCAAAAAAGGATAAATGAAATTATTCATATGAAAAAAAACTTGAATCTTCTTAAATTATAAATCAAACAGGTTAAAAATTTTTGGTACCCTAGGAAACAGGCAAATCAATTTTTTAATGTTTTGAATGATATTCCAAATTTACTTATAATTTCTGTATTAAAGAAAACTCAATTTAGCGAGATCTAAAATAATTATATAAATAATAAATGGCATTACTAATAAAGCAATAACGTTTTTAAATTAACAATATTTATAAAAAAATTAGCTATTCATATATTTAATAATCGTCGAAAAACGAATTGAAAATATACACAACAAATTATTGTTTACATCGTTGTCATGACGATATGAAACGGCTTCGTTTCCTTCACGTCACAATGACGTAATCAGGTTAGTTCTCTCTGCCCGCTACAGGTGGCGTACTGTCTATGTGAAGCGCAATGTTAAAAAAGTTGCCATTACGGTCTATGGGAGTGAGACCTCTGATTCTTCTTCTCTGTGGTATGAACAAAATTACCGTTGTATATGACTGTTTTTAACGTAGTAATGAAATTGCAAATAAATGTTTGCTTTTATCAGTATTTACAAGATGAAAGTTGCACGTTTCGTATATTACCAACTGTTCTAAAACTTGGAATGCTATGACCGAAATATAGTTTGCAACTTAGTAAGATAACGCTTAAATAGAAACAACACATGAGTCCAGAAAATTAGATTGAACCATGAGAATCAGATTTCAAATTTTAATAGAAATGTATCGAACTACGGCTGGATTGAAATATTAAAACACACATTTTGAGGCATTTCAATACTGCTTTTTCAATGAAGACTTCAGCTGCTACTGGCTTTCCTTTTTTTTCCACCATCATCAATTGTACTCGTGTGTAAAGGCTGCGGAACTACAACTCCCCCATCTTTCTTAGTGCATAAATTCAGTCACTTACTTATTTAGAATGCATGTCCATCAATAAAATTAACTTTTGACGCTTTCAGCTGAGCTGAAATGTGAGGGAAAAAATCAAGGTCACTTCGGAGAATTTTCCTTATCCGCTATATTCTCAGAAAGATTTTCCCCCTTCGGGAACTATAAAAACCCCTTGTACCGGCTGCTTTTACACGGGCATGCGCGTTTACTTTGCAATGCCAGATTCCTTTTTTTTCCAGTAGGCATTTAACTAGGCAGAGAACTGTGTTCATGGTAGCAACGTGAGATAGTGAATAACGAATATCCTTCGAGATACGGAATCGTTGTAAGGACTGTCGTTAAGGAACGTTTTTTGATTCCAGAAAAATGTTTCACCGCTTAAAATTTGAAAATAGGTATTTTGAAAATTAATAATAAAGGAAAATCAAGAAATAATTAATGATAAATTTAAAAAATTAGTCTTAAAATTATCGAACTTTAATTTGAATTCAATAATAAGTTTTTTTTCTTCTGTCTTTAATATATTTTTTTAAAAAAAATTAATTCTAAGTGAGGATAAGTCTGAAAAGAATGGATTGCAAAATTTAAGCAACCCTAATATTATTCCGTGCGGTATATTTACGGTCGTAAAGAAGCTCCGCCTTAGGGGGTAGCTTAAAGAACATAAATTTTTAAAAATATCAAATGCAAAAGAGCCAGGGTTATCCGCTCAGAATGAAATATAGGAAGTTTGAATGAATATATCATCTCAAAGAGCTTCAATAAGGACATTCACATTAAAAAGCACCACAGCCCACATATAGGTAGGTATAATGCCATAAATTAATCATTTTTCCTTTCTAACTCGAATTCGTAATATACAAAAAGAAAACATTGCAATTGCTAGAATGTTCAACCTCTAGAGTTTCAGAAATCGCCACGTTTAAGCGTTCCAGGGGTCTCCCTCTTCCTCTCACTGGAAAAAAAGAATTTATGCCTGTGTATCCGTGTGTTTATGAACATTGTAATTCAAACACCGAGACACCCAGGGGAATGAAACGTAGGATGAGATCTCAACACCAAATTTGTGAAGCTAGCAAATTTTGGTTGATGTCCATCAAAGATATTTTGTTTTTGCCTGTCCCCGAGGGACTTCATGTCATTTAATGGTCATACCAATATTGTAGAAAACGTCATTGATAATTTCGCTCGAAATAAAACCAGAAGTGCCGATTTTATTTTAAGTGGTTTTATTAATGAATGAAAAGTTTTATCTCCGTATATGTACTTATTTTAACTTAGAGCTTTCAATAATTTTTTTTATGTTCAGTCGAGTCTCTAAAACCTTATAAATGAGAGTAATATACGTAGCAAAAATAACTGTGAAAGTCATTTTGAAAAATCTCAATTATTGTCAGTTAAAAATTAGTATTTTCTAAATTAAAATTTCTTTATTAAAACTAATTTGAAGTAAAAAAATTCTAACAATAATTTTTTATTAACTAAGAAATAAACTATTCAAAATTAGTTCCTAATTTAAGATATGCAGAAATAATTATTACACAGTGTAGAACTTTACGCTGCAGCAACCCAACGATGATTTCGCACTAGCCGCCACTGGTGCGATATGCCTGGAGGAATCTGTTCACAGTAGGGATAGGAACCCATATATACTGCTACTAGCTGTTGCGTTTTTTTATTGGTGACTCAGCTTCCTAATATTATATGACTGTTATTAGTAAGTCCTTTTTTGATTCCGTTTACCTAATAGAATTTTTTCTGAGAATATATCAAGTGCTCATTTGGTTTCAAGAACTGCATGTTTCTGTAAATAGTCCTAAACGCTTCCACGAAATATTTATCCTCCAAAACACTGCTATGGTAATTAGAGATTTTATTGACAACGATAAATTAATTCTGTTCGCAGTGTACACTGTTGTACATTCACATGCAGTTGAAGCACATCAAATTTAATTTTTAACAAAAGAAGCTTTAGACAAACTAATTTTAAATTGAAGCTCGATGTAAAATTGAATCCTTCGAGAGTCTTTTCCTAAGCACTGATGTTACAGCCCAAGACAGCAGGCATTGAAACAGGAAGTTATGAAAGCAGGTGCATCGAAGCGTTTAGCTATTTTTATATAATAACTTTAAAAATTTTAAAAAATATATTTTTAGAATGAATAATTTTATCTTCATTGCGTTTAATGAAGTCTCTGAACTCTTAAGAATAGTTTAAGAAATAACAGAAATAAGCATGAAAAATCTGCTTTCAAACTGAACATGAAAAACGGAAAAATATTGCTTAAACGGGGAGAGAGTTAATATGTATTGAAAATTATGAAGTTTAGAATTGGCAAATCAGCCATAGCATTCAAGAAATGTCGGAATATAAATATAATTGGCGTCTTTAACGCTAATATCTCTTTTAACAAGAAACTATTTTCTCAGAGTGGCTGAAGAAAGGAATGAATTACCTTCAGATTCAGGCAAATGCTATCCTCAAATATGGATAGTATAGTTTAGTTTTGTTGTATTAACATGCAGTTCTGAAGCAAAATGAAGGCTATACATGGATGGACCATGCCATTTTGTACCGCGGCCAGATAACAAGGACGACTCATGAACCCCAACCTCCCTCTCCAACCTTCCACGTCATACCAGCGGGAGAACATTTGACCCCTATATAGGTTATAACGTACAACAGGTCCACATACACGGCTGATATTCAGTGGAATACATATGAAAAAACTGTGTCCACTGTATTGTTCGATCGATATCTCTCCGAGCGCATTATCAGGAATTTTTGACATTTGCCTTTAGACAGCACGTCTCGCTCCATTATATAACCGCGGTGGCTTAGTGGTCCAGCTTTGGAGACGGAGGGTTCCAAGTTCAAAACCCGATTCCAATGAAGATCCGCCGTTTATTTGGGCGTTTCGCACGTCAAACCATAAGTTAAAATAAACGCTCTACCGCTAGTGTGGTGAGGATGTCTGGAGAGGTGGGTGCCAACTCAGTTGTCGTCCTCGTCATCTGACCGCAGTTTAAAATATCGAGGTCCGTAAATAGCCATCGTGTTGCTTCAGAACGGGCCGCTAATGGAACTAGAAGAAACTAAATTTGAAAAACGTACTCGTGGGACGCCTCCCCAGCAGGGCCCTCAATAATTGTTAATCAATAAGCAAAGAGGAAGATTAGAAGGGCAGGAAGAATACATCCTTAATTTTAAGTTCGCCAACATTTGCATTCTCGATATTCTAGCAAACTTGAAGAAATGTCTCGGCTGAATCTGTAAGACGTGCTCATCATTTTGCCGGGTTTCACGGCAGAACATCAATATTCAATCTGCTCGTTATTCTTGTCAACATGAAATAAAAAGACTTTGCGAAAGAAGATGGTAAAGCTGGAAGAAGGAATCTCGACCTTCCATCATTAGTTTATTTTAGCTATATTGTTTCATATTTAGGGAGGAACCTCATAATTTCGACCGAGGTCAGATGACAGGAGAACAACTGAGCCGCCACAACCTCTTCAAATGTACGCAGCGCATCAACGAGAATGATCTTCACTGATAAAAATGTTGGCTAATGTCAACTTTCCCGCTCTCCGCTATAAAGTTTAGAAAATACAAATTTCAGCATCAACCATTTAAGCACCAGAAATATTCTGACATAAATCGTTTAGAAAGTGTAATAAGGTATTCTTTTTCTAGTAATTATTTGAGGTTTCGAAAGAAGGTAAAGTTTATTAAGAGGATTTAAAAATAAAAATTGAAGCACCAGCTATTCATATAAATTTCTGACATAACTTCTTTAGAAAGTGTAATAAGGTATTCCTTTTCTAGTAATTATTTGAGGTTTTGAAAGAAGGTTAAGTTTATTAAGAGGATTTGAAAATAAAAATTGAAGCACCAGCTATTCATAAATTTCTGACATAATTTGTTTAGAAATTGAAATGACGCATTCCTTTTCTAGAAATTATTTGTCGTGAAATTGAATTGCTCTGTCTTCTCGTTTAGATAGATGCACCGAATTATCGGAAAGTGGTATGTAGTCTGAATAATGTAGGGAAAATTTTTTATAATAAAATTTTGATTATTGTCGACGGGATGTAAAGGTATGCTTGGCCTCACAAGAATAGTTAATTACGATTATAAAAATAGAGAAAAAATTTTAAATAATGAACAGAAGAAGAAGATCCCCAAAGCAAAATTAATATTCTCATTGTTTTTCATAATAATTTCTCTTCTACCACCTTTTTTTCCTATATTTACATTTACCCTTTCGCCCCTAACGCCGGCTATTTCCGGCAACTACAATGCAACCAGCGGAGACGAACTCCGATTATAGTCGACATCAACAAATCAACTTGCGGAGAAGAACGCCGTCCGTATCTAGCGATATTCCTTCGAAATTTAATTAGATTTAAAATTCCATGATAGCAACTTGGCCACGATGGACTAGTGGTAAGGTTTCGACTTCGAAGGGCCGGAGTGTTCCTTGTTCGAAACCCGAGTACAATGAAGATACACCGTATATGAGGTTTCTTGTAATTTAAATCTTTGAAGCATGGTGGGTTATTTTCGAAACCAATTTGAATGATGCATTTTTTACGCATTCTTGTTGAATAGCACTTATTTTAAAAAGTATATAATAGTAAAAACGCATAGCTTAATTTTGAGAAAATTGAAACAAATTAATATCAATATTGTTGCAAAGCTATAAAGTTTTTTCCCCTGAGATGCTTATCTTGGCGACAAATTTGGAAACCTTGGCGACATATTTGGAAAGCTTCGCGACATATTTGGCGATTCGGCGACAAAGTTGGCGACAAAAGGAATTTTCTAGAAAGACATCGAACTGTTAACTTGTTTCTACTCGCTTCATGAACTTTCTGGAGATTGCTGCACTTCCTGTTGAAAAAGTATAAAAGCAAGTTTTTAAGCCAAGAGAGTTAGTTGGAGTTTGATCAGCAAGCAAGCTGGTGAGCTGATAAGAAACCTTTGAGCGCCGTGTTGAGATTTAATGGTAATCTCTGTTGTGAATTTTTACAAGTGTTGTTTTAATACTTGTTCTACGTTTCTGTGCTCAGAATATTTGTAAAATAAGGAGCCTTACTTTTTTAATCCTGCTTATTGGAATACATTCACGTACACACAAAAGTCGATATTGTCACAATATTTTTCAGCTTCCTAAAGTGATAAATCAAACCTTACACAAACACGTTTATATTAATGCATGTTATTATCTTTCGTGCCCCCCAAACGTTAAAGCATATCTAGCGGTCAAACATCCGTCAGCTGGTGCGGTCCTGAAATTTGGAGAGAGGTGGTCAGCTTACGTGTCGTCATCTGAGCGTCCTTCAAAATGACGATTTACGTCCTATAACAGCCCTGACGATGTTTGAAATTGGGACGTTAATGTAACTAATTTGAACTTTTGTAATAACTATTGTTGATGTAGAAATTAAGAACATATTGTTTGAAAGAATTGTGTATTTTCTACGAAGAGCGTGTCAAGCTGACAAAGACGCGAACCCAATCACCAAATACAATTAAAGTGCATTGTGTTTATATCTCGTGTTGGGTCTGGCTCAGTGGAGGCTCTACAGCGGAGCGAACCTCCACGCCTGTAGCGAAAATTGTTCAAAGTTGAATGGCGGAGATTTTTCATTAGTGGAGACAAAATTATTTTCATAATATAAGAATTTTTATAGATGTCAGTCATTCCACATCGTATTTTCGAATGTTTTGAATCAAGGCACGCAAATAATCCTTAAAATCCAATAATATCGCAATCTTGTTGGATTTTGATTGCCTCTCTCTGAATGATCATTTTCTAACTTTGCACTCAAAGTGGAAAACAACGAAGAAAGTAAAAAAAAAAAATGCGTCTTCTAAATAAATTTTTAAAAAAACCGCAATCTTTGCAGCAAATGATTTTTTATACTGTTTCTATTAAACTTTTTTAAATAGTAAAGTAAAAAAATATTTTGAATTACTCAAAAATGTTATAAATTACTCACTTCCTGAAATTTAAGACTTTTATACAATTGGATGCAAAATCCAAAACAAACGTAAAATAGCCAGTTATGTCTTGCAAATGGGTTTTGAACATCCATTTTATCTATAGTCATGCATAAGACTCGATTCATTTTAATTTGTTGCGCTTTCGTTTATATGTCTTGTGAAACTAAAGTTGCAATTAAATTGAAAACTTAAAGTTGCGGCCACACAAATTTGTAAAATATAATACATCGCAAATAACGTAATTGTGACAGAATCATTGTGGATTCAAATTTTTTTAAAAGATTTGAACTAGAAAATAAAAGACCTACAAAAGTGTTAGAGTATAGTGCAAAAGTTTGACAATTCCTGACCTCCCTCAAAAAATTCAATGATAATAAAATATTGGCCGCTTCGAAAGTGAAATCTGATGAAACTCGTTTTGGACTGCATTATGAGACGCTGCAAGCATAGTTGGATGTCATATTATCTGAAGGCATACTTATACACATTGTTCCAAAATTATTCGAAATATAGGAACATTTTTAGTTTTTAAAAGAATACATCGAAAAATCCATTGCAGTCTGAATAGTTTTCATATGCTTAGTTTTCAGAACGTTGAGATAAAATTGAATGCGACTTTTTTTCAAAGTCGACAGGATGTTAATGATAATTATTAAAAACATTTCATCAAGGGAAAATATAGGATCTTTATGCTTTACGGCTTAAGGATTTTGTTGAATCGAACAAAAATATACAATGCAGTTGAGGAAAGATTGACATAAAATGGGAGAAAAATGAACCTCTTGCATATCGGTGGGAGAACACATAATAAGAACACGAATGCAGAAAACTAATTTTATTTATGCACTATTAGGCGGATTCTTTAAGAGAATAGTAAAAAGTACAAATAAAAGATATATATATAATATAGGAAGAGAAATCATTTAAAAATCTTTAAGGCGATGTAAAAGACTTCTGCATGAGACTCTGACCGCTCCATGGCCCACGCTTGTACCACAAAATTATCTCTTGATTAGGCTGAAGTTTTATATCCACGGGACCTGCAAAGTGTAAAAATTCATTGTTTTCATTTGCATATTCTTTATATTATAAGATAGATGAAATCTTGACAAAAGAAAGTAAATGTAAAAATAGACGTTTTTAAATAGGAAATAAATTATATCACCGAATTAGGAATTCATTTCCGAGGAATCAGAAATAATAATATAAAATAATGTCTTTGTTTTGTTTTGCACTTAAAGTGTTTGCTAGATTTTTTAATAATTTTTATCAAGTATTTGCAGATGTGAATCTTTTGTAGAAATTTATTTAATTTTGGTATCATGTTTTACAATTTATGATCAGATTTATAACTGACTGTTGGATCCTTACCGAATAACATTTAAGATTTCCGCCAAGGTTTTGATCTAAGGTACATCTTAGATCTGGTAGTAGATTAGAAGATTGAATTTTGAAGTACCTACGGATTCTTCCAGTGAATAAAGCTTTCAATTACCATATCTGTTCCCAAAGGATTTATCAGCTTCTTAAACTATATACTAATCCAGTCAATTGAGATTTCCGATTTCACTGTGTAGATTTCTTTTCAATATTTTGTTGAAATTTGACCTTTATCTTTTTTACATTACATGTTGGAATATTATTTGGAACGACATTTAGGGTCTTCAGTGACTGCAACAGTAATTTTGAAATTCATTTTATTTGTTGCTATTATATGCCCTTAGAAAAACAAAACAGATTAC